>WBNQ01061158.1:8028-23604 GCA_013401375.1 Spizella passerina
CGGGGCTGCGGCGGGAGCGGGCACAGCCACAGCCAGAGCCAGGCACGGGGCTGGCGGGGCTCGCCCGGCGCGACGGGACGGGCCGGGCCGCGGGTGGCGGAGCGGGGTGCGGGGCGTGCGCGGGCAGGACGGGGAGAGCTGGCAGCTCGGGAACTCGGCCGTGTCAACAACAGGTAGACTTAGGGAAACGCTGACTTGGTGGCTGCTTTCCGCTGAGCCGTACTGTGAGCTGTAGCTGGCTGACCCGACTGCTCCTCACGGTTAAACGACGCAGTACTTCAGTTCTTCACTTTCCTGTGCTCGCTGCGTGGCAGAGAAGTTTAAAAGCTGTGTGTCGTGACTGTGTTCTAATAAGGAATGTTTGCCTGTGAGAAGAGACATAAATTTCAGAGAGGACGTGGTTTGCTGTTCAGAACGGCACAATACTGCTGGCTATACACAGCTGTGTGTTCTTATAGACAAAAAACCCAGCAAAACCCCACAGCACAAAATACAAAGTTACAACCTATTTATGCTTGCACAGTACTTATTTTCATTTTTATTGGAAACATACCGAAGGAAAATATATTTCACTACTGAGACTGGACTGAGACTTCAAGTGAATAAAAGAACTCTAAAAACTTAGTTAAAAAGTAACAATTATCTTTCTGTTAGAACCACTCCTGTTTCATTCAATGCAAAAGTAATAATTGGGGCAATTTTTTTAATAGTAAAGACAAAAGCCTCGACTTAAATGTAAAGAAAGTGAACAGATCTGTTCTGCCTTTATTCCTTCAAGTTACAGTTCAGGGGTCAGACTTCAGTTTTTGCAGGAAGGAGGAGAACAAGAGGAAGAGGAGCAAGTGAAGGCTGCTACAGTTCAGTGTGTAACTCCAGCAGGAGGGTAATGGCACATGCCTCTCTTGTAACAGCTAAGTAAGTACAAGTGCTGTTTTGGGAATAGGGGCAGTATCTTATGTGAGGAAATCACTTTATGTATCATTATTCAGCCAGCTGAGTTTAATACAGGTATGTTTTAAAGTCTAATGTTAGATGTTGGGTTGAAGTACTAGCGTGAACAAGAAAGATTTATTAGACGTGTTTTGTCTTCCATTGTCAGTGTCTTGCAGTTGTCTGTTCCTGTCCTACAGTGTAATCCTGGTCAGAGGTGTAACATGGTTTTACCTCTTGTGACCATGGTCTTGGTACCTTGATCTCTTTTCAGGCCTATTCCTTCTAGGTGGTGTAGTCAGCTAGAAGCAGGCGTTTCTCCTTTCATCCTCCTCTCTCCCTTTGGTCTTCTAGAACAGTCTGTCAGTGTTTACTCTTTTTGTCTTTTCCATGCCTAGATTTCTTTGAAGTTTCTGATTCTCAGTGGAAACACTTCTGCCTTTCGAAGGTCCTTCCTTTGGGTAAAACAGTTACTTTTTCCTTTCTTACTGCTTTGTCTTTTGAGGAAGTTACAGATGAAATTCAAATGTTTCACTTTGTTACAACTGTGAAACCTCTGACACCTAGCAAATGCTGTCAGAGTTTTATAACATCAGGTTGAAAAAATATAAAAGATAAAGAGTGAAATAGAAGCCTCTAGAAATATATGAGAGAAACACTTTAATACTACTACGTCAGCTGACAAAAAGTTGTTTGTGTCAGTGCAGTGTTGCCAGAGCTCAAAGTACTCTAAGTGAAACTAGCCACAGATGTAAAACCTTCAGGCTGTTTTTGGTTGTAAAAAACTATGGCAGCAGACTGTTGATTTAGGAATGTATTTTCTTTTCCGATGACAAAGGTTAGAATTTTTAGCTTGAAAAAAGGAAGTAAGATTTTTTTTCTTTCAGATGTTATTGGTTTGTTTCACCTCATACCTCTCTGATTTGGCAACGTGCTTTGCTGTTTCTCTGTGCAGCTCTGGTAAAAGCACCTTTCATGTCCCGGAAGTTGCACATTGATTAGTTTGTTCTTTCTGACCTACGTGGCTTACAATTAGCTCAGAGAAGTGGGTACTTCTGGAAGCAATCCCTTGTTTAACTTATAAGCATTTGCAATCTAGGTATTCTGTTTGAATTCTACCAGAACAAGAGATGGGATTTTTCAGCTGACAGCATTTGTTGGGCTGTATTCACCTAAAGTGTCGTGGTAACCAGTGCGGGTAGAAAATAAGTTATTTGAACTGCTGTTCCATTTTCATTACCACGTTTTTTCCAAAGCAAGGTGCCTTCTCTTTGTGTGGTCTCAAGGTAGCTTGCGTCAGACTCAGTCCTCTTTTAGGCTTTTCAGTGTAGGCCAGTGGGGTCAAGACAGGGTCCTCACAGAACTTGCTCACTTGTTTGAGAGTTCAGGACACAAAGAAAAATGTCTTGCAGAAATAATTTGTGGGCAAGAGCTTCCAAGATGGATAAATATCCATAGTCAGATGGCTTTTTGTTCTCTTTGACCAAGTATTTAAAGGCTTTTCACTGTGGTACAAAACAGAACCCATGGTCAGGCTTGTGGCACAGCAGTAACTTTGTGTCTTTTTTGGTGCTTGTGTTGCAAAAGCTGGCATCAGTAGTCAGTTTCACCGTGGGTTTTTATCACGCCTGTCTATGCTAGGGTGTCATCAAGGCAACTGTAATAGAACTTCAGTTAAAGTGCTTTATATCCTTGTCATCATTGGTGGTGCATTTAAATTACAATAGCAGAAGATCTCTGTGTTGCCATAGAATGGAAGCTACTGTTAATTTGGGGAAAAATAAGTACCTATAATACATGTAGATCAAGGCTCACTGACCTCTCCTCTGTAACTCCTGCAGGTACCTTTCTGGATCCTGCCTGTTTGCCCGGTGTATATTATTCTGGTGATGATCATATCACAATCTTTATCTGAGCCTGTTCACAGCCATGGGATGCTCCTGTCTCAGGACACATATCAGAATATGATGAGCCCTAGCGTCCTGTCTCAAGTCTGGGAACCATGTTACATCATGGTTGTGCAGAGACTAGCTCAAGGTGCAGGGAGGGCCTTAGGTGCATTTTTGGGTTATTATTGTAGCAGTTGTCTGTACAGATTATGGTGTAAAGTTCTTCTAATTTAATATAATGGAAAAAAAGCTGAGTTTATCGTTTTTGTTAGCAATAATACAATATTCTCTTGGAAATCTTGTGTGACTGCAGGCTTGAGGAAGTCTCAAAATGGTGTTTAGACCTATGACATTGCCTGTGCAGCAAGTGTCATATGTGAGGGATGTGTGGGCTAAACTGATAACTGCTAAGTGAAAGCTACATTCAAGTCAAGTCTGAGAAGTCATCCATAAGCAGCTTACCTTATAGAACTTGTGTTATTGTGTACAGATGAATAACAAATACCGATAAACCCATATTAAACTGTTCTGGATTTTGGACTCATATAGAAGAATAAAAATAGTGTAATGGCTTGTGGGCTGTTTATTTTGATTCTAGATCAAAATAAGGATCTCACCTAAGCATGCATGGCACACACTAAAAGTCCAATTAAAAAAAACAGTGGAAGTTTTGTTTGTAACAGTGTCTTGCATCAGAAATACATGCTCTTTATGTAGTCTTATGATGAAAGTTAATTTTAGTGAATTTTACAGCTAAGCAGGGGGAAAACAGCATCACATTGAATAATCTGCTGTCACTACCTGACAGGTAATGCTTTGAACTTGAGCTTTCTCCTCTAACCACTTTTTCACATTACTTGGTTTAGCTTTTATGGGACAATATCTCTGCACTGTGTTAAATGTTGTTTCTGGAAAAACATTTTTGAAAGTCAAGACTGCAATGATTCTGGAAGGTAAATGGACCAGCACCAAGGAATGCTTCATTTTGTCTTTACTATTTTCTTTGAACTTTATTAAAAGGCAAAGCAGAAACAGGAAGTTTACCATTTTCTTTTTAATAAACAACTGTTATTTGAATGAGACCTCCTTTCCACCTCTATTTTCCCCACCTCTCTCTTTGACCACCATTTTTTGAAGCATACTCTCATCTCATGTGTGTTAACTGCTTTTATGAACTCACCAATTGCCCTGCATCAAAGAGAGAGGTGGTCTAGAGTGTATTTGTTCACAGTGTATTTGTTGTTTTGTTTTTGGTTTTTTTTTCCTTGCTTGCACATTTTGTGTAAAGTTCTGGCTAAGCAGCAGTCAAGCAGAAGCTATTAGCCTCTTTCAATTACAGTCTTTAAATCTGGTGTGAAATGTTGAGCAAAATGTATTTTACAGAATACACAGTCTACAAAGCAGTAACTCTTAACTATAATTGAGCACGTCCTTCTGCTACCTAGAGTTATCGCCTAACTTAATGGTATAAACTAAACAGAGACAGGTTTTCTAGTTTGTTCTTACTTAAGCTTTTCTTTGTCTAACACATTGAGTTTTGACTTGTTTGAATGAAAATAACCATTATTAAAGTTCTTACTTTTAATGGCAAATAAGTTGTGCTTCACTTTTGTACTGCTAGACGTTTAAATAAAGATTCAGCATGGTATGGAGGAGAATCAACAGATTCTCATAAACAGATGAACACAAAATATATCAGTGACAGTAGTCGCGAATATTTTTCAGTTTAATTGACTTTAAATTGAATATGTCTGAATTTCTTTTTCCTTGCCTTCAGGTCTCTGATGATGGTGTCAAAACTAGTCCTTAACAGCATGCCTTATATTTGTCTCTGTAAATGCTATGAAACATAAGTCTAGTGTAATAGTTCATTAACATTTGTGTTATTGCTGCCTCTGGTGATAAAGCAAAATGTGAAAGTCTTATCAACTTCTTAAAATCTATTTTTCAGGTTGTTGCATCTTGAATCAGAACTTTATTATTCTTTGAAGAGAACAGGCTTTTGTAGTTATTTAATTCAGAAGATTTCCAGTGCCTCTGTAAAGTGAGCTTTCTTAGAATAGAACTTTAAGGGTAGAAAACTACTAACAATGTTTCTTATGTTCTTTTCATTGTCACAAATGCGCATAAGCCCTCTGTATGGATCAGCAAAGCCTTCAAACCTTGATTTGTCCTTTAACCGATACATAGTATGCTTGTTTTTTGTTCTGTATCCTGCTTTGCAAAGAAAATACATGCAGAAACAGTGTACTCGAGTATCAAGCTTTGATCATACATTGGGTTACATTTGTAACTTTTACCTGCTTGTTTTTTCTGTGCAGGAGGTGAATGTTTAATTGTATATTTAGTATGTTCTGTTCACTCTACAGTGCTCTGATAGCAAACAAAGAATGCCTCCTGGTGTTACCATCTTGATAAGCTGGCATCTCATCAGAGTTTGTATCAAGGTTTTGGCAAAGATAGCTCATTTCTAGAGATGTACCTGGATATAGTCACTGGCAAGAGTGGTGCAGAAGACTGTTATGATGACTGCCATTCAGTGCAGCCAGAAAACAAGACTTTGCTTCCTCACTGCTTACTGTAGTGAATGTGTATAGGAAATGACCTCAAATTACACGTCCTTTGGAGAGCTCTCTCCATTGTGGTGCTCCACTTTCTTCACCACAGTTCTTTGGTACACCAGAGCCTCTAATGCAGGACACTGGCAGCTCCTTTGTGGTCTCCTTTTTCTTCATGTGGGTGAGAAAGGGAATGGGTCCTGGCTTGTTTTGAACCCAGCACTCAGTGGTTGCTGGCTGAGTCTGGATGCAAATAACCAAATTCCAGCTGACATAACATCAGAAGTCTCTAATCTGGATTTCTCCTCTACCTGCCTGTTTCTATGAGATCTCATCTGTGGCCCTGTCATACTCCCTCTTCAGTTATTTGAGCGAGATGTCTTTTTCCTGATGAAGTGATCACTAGCTTTCTGTTGGTCTGCATTTAGAGAAGGAGTGTACATTCACTCAGAAAATGCAAATTCCAACTACCATCTTTTCTGCAATGTACAGTGTTTAGATAGGAGAAACTGAACCCTCTCTACTTCCTCAGAATGAAACATGTTGGACTGTCATTGTGTTACTAGGCTTCCCTCCATGTGCTGGGTGTCACTGTGCTCCTTTCTGGAGAGTCCTTGCTGCAAATCAGACTGGTGTCAGGAGCAAACAGAGAAGGACAAGCAGAGGGCAGTGGGAAAGCAGGCTGCCCTGGAGTATTTGGGGCATGAAAACTGCTGAAGGGTTCAGAGTGACTGAAGCATAAGGAGCTGTTTATGTAGCTGATTCATGTGGTGATAGTGGCAGGTTTCTCAGGGCAGCTAACAGGTGTAGACACAGGTGTTCCAAATGGGAGGAAGGTGTGTGGGTCTGTGGTGCCTTCACATGAGAAAATTCTGTTGGTTAAGTCCAACCCAGTGTAATCACAGTGGGGGTGAACAGGTGTGCTGCTTGTGTGATGCCGTTCTCCTACCAAAGCAGCTGTACCTACTTTTGGTACATTTATTGGCACCTTGCACTTCTTGTAGAAGAGCTTCCTATGCTGAAGAGTACCAGAAGGATTGGCTTTATTGTTTTTTTTTAAAAATCTTTATTTACACATTCAACAGTGTAGATTAACAGAGCATCCTTTAGTGTTCAATTGTACTGGGATATACTTCATGTATCTCCAATTTTTGGTGCAGTGAGGCATTTCTCAAAGTCTTGGATCAAAGTTCCTTCTTTTCTGAGAAGACTTGATGCTGTGAAGCCAGGGATAGTTCTGCTGACATTTATGACTTGTGTACCTATTAAAGTTTTGCTATTCAATATCTACAAAGCCATACAGAACACAACATTTCAGACAGAATTGGTACATCTCTGCTCAGATTAAAAAAAAGTTAAAAAATCTCCCTGCTAACTCTCTAATGTGTGAAAAAATGGAAGTTTTCATTTAAAAGAATACTGTTGGAGTATGGTTTTAATAAAGGCAAGGATCTCTGTTTTGTCTTTTAATTAGTATCCCTTGTAACATGCTTCTAATCTGTTTTTCTGGTAAGACAAGGTCTGTTACTAGCAATTAATAAGATAAAACAGCTTTAGAGTAAGTTCAGTTTGGTACTGTTTGGCCTTGATATTTGAAGTCCGCTGCCCCTCTTTAAAAATGTTGAAACTTGTTGTAGTGCATTTTTATACTTTGTAATACTTTGAAGTAGTTTTGTTTTGTACACCCATATTTTTCCCAAATGGTTTATCCCAGACTGTACCCCCTCCTTTTACCTGTGTTATCCCTCTCCCGGGATGAGGTCATCCCCAAACCCCCACCCTGACTCTCTGTCAATCACTCAGCATCCCATCCCTTCCATCTAGAAGCTTCTGTCCAGGTCGTCGAGTGATTAGCCAGAGGCCAGGGGTCAGCCCCCCAAGCCTTGCCCCATATGCTGTCCTAAATGTCTGTCCCCCAGTATCCATCCCTTAGGATCACTTATTGGTCAGTAAAATGTTATCTACTCTCGGTTTCCACCTCCCTTTAAATGTAACCTTGGCACATCTTCCAGGGCTCTCGGCAGGAGGCCCCTGAGGTGCAGGAGTCCTTTGGGACTCCTAGAATAAATCTTGGATTAACCCTGCTAAGAGTCAGCCCTTTATCTCCTACCGATGTCTCTGGTGTCTCTTCTGCTGCTAAGGTGACCAGCCCGGGTGCCCTCAGTCCCCTCGGGGCACAGAGAGCATCTCCCTGCTGTGGCCGTGTCGTCTCCCTGCTGTGGCCGTGTCGGGGCTGTCCCCCCGGTGTCTGAGACTGGCCGGGGATCCTGAGAGGCTCCCAGAGGGACAGAGACAGCTTGGTGCCCTACCAAGGTTACATTTAAAGGGAGGTGGAAACTGAAAGTAGGTAACATTTTACCAACCAATAAGTGACCTTAAGGGGTGGATACCGGGGCATAGACATTTAGGACAGAGTATGGGGCAAGGCTTGGGGAGCTGACCCCTGGCCTCTGGCTAATCACTCGACATCCTGGACTGAAGCTTCTAGATGGAGGGGATGGGATGCTGAGTGATTGACAGAGAGCCAGGGTGGGGGTTTGGGGATGACCTCATCCAGGGAGAGGGATAACACAGGTAAAGGGAGGGGGTCCAGTCTGGGATAAACCATTTGGGAAAAATACAGGCATACAAAACAAAACTACTTCAAAGTATTACAGAGTATGAAAACGCACTACAACAGAAACTGAATTTATTTTTGTCTGTTAAATTCATTGTTTTGAAGAGTTTGCAGTGTATATCATGTTCAGCTCATATTTTAAAATAGTTTTATTATTGAACAAGCACTATCTATGTAAAATTAATAAGAAAAGGTGAATGTGCAATGAATATAGACCTAGTCAAATAAACAGGGCAGGAGACTTTTTTTCCTTTCAATGCCTTGCTCGGACGGGTCTGCAGCTTCCCGTGGTGTCTCCCAAGGCAACGAGGAAGAGGAGAAGGATATGTGCAGCTTCGTCCGCTAAGGGCAGAGCTGGGGGTCTGGTCCTTGTGGGAGCCCTTAGGGCGTGGTGATCCCATCCGATGTTACTGCTACTGTCTCGCCCCGTCCGCTCCCGGTTTCGGGACGACTCCCTTGCGCAGGGTGAGAGGGATTACGAAGGTGTTCCGCATCTCTGCAGGCTCAGCACTCTGTTCCTCACGTCCAGACATCACTCCAATCTCTCAGCTCTTAGGTGGCTCGTTGTTTGGGGGTCTTTTTTAGCAAGCTAGAAGCAGTAGCTTCTCATTGCATGCTGGTCCTTGGAGTTATTTTGCATATCCCTCCCCTCAAGTCTCTTCTCCTCACTGTTTGGGGAGGTCCCCACCCTTCACTGTCTCAGGGAAGGCCCGTTAACTCGCCCCAGCCAGGGCTTTTACTGATACAAAAACAACTATTAACAACAACGACCTGTAATTACCATAACACACAAGCAGCACCCCAGCAGCAACCGTGGTAACCTTTTTCTCACAAAAAAAAAATCAGCAGAATTTTTGTTCATAACACCTAGGTTTTGCATAATTAGAATCCATGTGAAATTTTCACCTTGAGAATGGATTCCTGATACAAACTATTTTCATACTGAATGGAGGCTGGGATCCATTTCTAGTCTGAGATGCTATTGTTTCTTAAAGTTGATTCTCATGGATCTGACATTTCACAACAAAAAGCAAAACCATTTTGATGATCTCAAAAATTTGATTTCTTGCAGTTTGAACTTGAGTATTGCTTGAGGTCTTGGTTACATGTTCTTAACTGTAGCTTTTTATTTCGTGCCTTGCATTTAAGCTGAGTTGGCACATGGCATGATTAAAAGCTTTAGAAGAGAGGCATGGTGTATCTCACAGTTTCCAGAAAAGAAAGCAGACTTTTCTACATTAATGTCCTCTGTTAGGTTGCATAATGGGACATCTTTGTAAGGATTTCTTTCTCCAAATAACAGAAGATCTGCCTCCAAAGTTAAAGTAACATACTTTAACAGACTTCTGAAAATAACTGTCCTAGGTAGGCTGAAACCTTGCAGCTTACAAATTATTGCTGGGTGTTTGTAGCAACATATGAAGTTGTTGATGTTTGAAGGTCATCTGGTAACAAATTGTTATTTGTAGACAGAGAACTTGGTTTACAAAGAAAAATATTTTGTCACATAAAAACCAGTGAACTGGTAGAATTGTTATCGATTTTTCAAGGTTTAACATATAATAAGTTAAATGAAAGGTATGTCTTAAAGACTTCAAATATGACATGACCTCCAAATTTGGAGGAATTTTATATCTGTCTTCTGGAGACTGGCAGTATATGCTGGTGGAAGGATCAATCAAACTCTTATTTTATGAGGTTTTTATTTGTTTGTTTTCCACTGTGTCTGTTGTTTTCCTGGAGAGCATATAATTGGCTAGATGACATAAACCAGATGGGTGGTGTTTTACCTGATCAGTTAGTTCACAGGCAATTGCTATTGCTAGGCAATGTGAAACTTTTTGTGGAAGAAGGTGTAAAACGCTTCTACAGCATACATGAATGAGAATAAAAATTTTAAACAGTTGCCTGATTTTACAGTTGTAGAGACAGTGCTGATAGTGGTGGGATAGGTGCGAGCAGTATTTAGCTGCTTGCACACTTGGTAACTCTGAGCTGTAGTCATATGCAGTGAGGCTGGGAATGATTTGTATGGGTGGCAGCTGTGCTGTAACTTCCTAGGAATCTAAAGATCAGAGCCTCTGTTGGGCAGTCTGTAAAGCCCCTATCAAGTATTGTTTTATATGTGTTATTTTTAGATTGAGTGGCATAATAGGCTATTAGGCTTCATGCAGAGAAGCCCTTCTTACTTTCAAAATATTACAGATATTGCAAGGGAAAACACTAATTTTACATAGAAATGTGTACACAGTATCTTTAACAGCATTTGGAAGATTTTAGTCTGGTTGTTTCTTTTGTGCCACCAGGTGGCATGGGACTACAGTTTGTTTATTCTGTTTTTTTCTTTCCAGTATTCCATCATCTGCATATTGATTTCATTTTGTTTTCAGTTCATTGGTTTTATAATTTTCATGAATTTATCTTTAAACCGTTGGGATTCTAGGATGTTGCTCCTACATCTCACTTAGCTTAATCCGGTTTTGTCATCAAAATATATTTTTGTCTTTTTTTGGAAACAGTAGCTGTCTGCCTGTGTTGCATTTTAAAACCTGTTACTGTTTTCAGGATGTATCAATCTAAGAAACAGAGACAGGCGGTGGATTGGCACTTTACACAGCCCATAAAATGCAGAGACGAACTAATAGCATTAAAGAAATACTAAAACTTATTGTCTGAAAGTTAAGAACTTCCATAAAGGTAGAATTGTAGTTATGACAGTTAAGAATCCGAAAGCATGGTTGGTAACTCTTGCTGAGGGTTTGGTTTTCTTTTTTTATTTTTTAATTCCTGAGGACTTTGCAAAGCCAAGGGAATTTGAAAGAGTGTACACATCAATTCAGAAAGGAGACCTAATCCTTGTAAGCTACCACTGCTGAAAAGAAAAAGGCAAATATTTCAATTATATTACTGTTGAAAGGGAAAAAAGTGCCATGTAAAGATGTTGTTTCTAATATTAAATTACAATCCTAAGAAAATAAGGCAGTGGTGCTGGGAAAAAGTCATTAAAACCATAAGTCACAGAGTAACTGTCTACTGAATCCATAGTATTTATCTTGAATGTAATGGTAAAATGTAGATACCTGAAACTGAAGCAGGTTTTACTGCTATGACAGCTGCTTGCAAAAATATCTAATAATGTGTTGTATGTTTTCAGATCTGAATTCAACTTTAATAATAGAGAGTGATTGGTTTTTTTTTTGTTCTCTTGTCACTTCTTGTTACATTAAAGTAATTCTGAGGAAATAAAGAAATTACTGTTAACGATGATAGATATCCCTAAGGTCATATTAAATAATCTGGCCTTTTTGATTCTAAAAGCCAGCACATTCATGTCTGATAAAAAGCATCCCTCAAATCATTTGGAAGGAGTGGCTAGTACATGAGAGAGGGCAGTTTTAGGGTGTCTTGATTGGCTGTGTTTCCTCCTGCATCCCAACAATGTAGTGATTAGATAGCATTAATTCGCTTTGTGGGATCTGTCTCTTCCAAGTTGCACTGAAAGATGCATTGACTTCTTTCAATTCATGCTGGTGTTGTTCTGCAGTCTTCCTCTTGTGGAGCTCTCTAGAATATCTATAAAATCCTGTTGTTTGGCAATTGGAGATGACCTTCTGGCTGAAAATGCCATTAGCTTGATATCTAAGGGAATTAAAATCCCAATATTAACAGTTAGATTGTGCCTGGGCCAGTCTGAGCCTTGCTGCTGCTGTGCTGAAGGCGGCAACTGTGGCGTGTCACCGCAGAGACACCTCTAGCTTGCTGGTGGTTGCAGCTAGGCAGATGAACAAGTCCCGGCTTGTTAGGAACTCCGTTTACCTCAGGAAGAAGACTTCTGGCGATGGTGAAGAGAAAAGGAGAGGATTCAGCTGGAGGGTTTAATGTCCAGAGCTTTATTCCATCATCACAGAGGNTCTTTTTTACAGGATTTTCTTGATGACTGTAATGGTCCTATTATACAGACTATTCCAGTGATCAGGCTGTTAGGGGATCTCTTACATCCATGAAGTTCTTTTGTTAATTTCTCTCCAACTTCTGCTGAAAATCAGAAAAGTGGTATTTATATTGCACTTGTATGGGAAAAAACCTAAAATGTTTACAATATCCTCAATATACGATGTGACTGACTTGTAAAAAATTGCATTCTGTTTGATGTTCTGATAAATGAAAAGATCAGATTTTTCGAAATAAAAGATGTGAAAAAAGTTAAATTGGCTATAATTGCTGCTTGACAGTGTGAGACTTTAAAGAGTATCTTTGTATCACTGATTAAGTCTTGTGCAGGGAATTCAAGTTTGCAGAGGAAAAATGTATCTTTTGCTGTTTTCTTTTGGGCTGAAAAGAGAAAGTTCCATGTGTTGCGTCAAGTCCTTATTAGTTTGCCTTTTAGTAAAATATAAAATAAAGAGATATTTGAATTTTCTGTGTAATCACACACTATTGTGAATTTTTTGTTGTTGTTGTTGTTGGGGTTTTCTTGGGCTTGTCAAGAATTTTTCTGAGAAATAATTAAACTTTACTTTTCATTTCTCTCCCCTAGGGCCAGCTTTCAATATTGCAAGAAAAAATAGATCATTTAGAACGCCTGTTGGCAGAAAATAATGAGATTATTTCAAACATACGTGATTCTGTGATCAATCTGAGTGAATCAGTAAAAGATGGACAAAAAAATCCAGAGGCTGTAAACGTCGGTCAAGGATCTGTTTCTGAGCTGTTCCCTTCTGCTTCAGCTTTGCTTGCAGTTGATTCTGAGGATTGTTTGTTTGCTTCAAAAAGTGGAAGTCGCAGTTCAGGTGTACAGGTAAGCAGTATGCCTTTCTCATTCTGCTGGAGTTTTAGTTGCCACTATATGTTTAAATCTAAAAATGTCAAGTTGCTGCTAAAATCTTGGTACTAACACATAATAGAATTGTTGAAGTGACTGCTGTATTTAACAGATGTTACGAAACTCTTCCTTTATATATTTTTTAAAAGTTCTCTGGAAATTGAGTAATGATTATGAAGAGCCAACATTTGAGAAAGCTTAAAAGTTTTTTCTAAAAAATAAAACACCTCACAGTGATTATTATCCCACCAATTCTTTGGAAACAATTTATTTGAGTGTTTCTTTGAGTTCTTCTAACACTGATGAAAAATAAACTGGAAATAGTGGATAGGCGTGGTTTAACTAGATTTTACTTTTAGGAGTGTATGTGTAGATGAAACTCGATGGGTAGGTAAAGAATGTGCAAGAATTAGTAATTTCAAAAAAAATCAAAATTTCATAAAGGGTCCTGTCTTCCCTGTTGAAAGTCATTTCTGTATTTCAGCATTCCTGTGTGTCTTCAGTTTCTATAGGCACTTTGATCAGAAAGGAGAACATATACCATGTTGGCTGCTTGGCATAAACTGTGGAGGTTGAAGTTTTTAAAGTCAAACACTTCAAGTTGAATTTATTTTGCTTTCTGGCGATGCTTTTGAGTTCATGGACTCTTATATATTCAGTTTTAATGGAGTTATTCAGGAGCACTGAGAATACTCTGTGAAGTTTGTGATCTGTACTGTTTTTGTGAGTCTTGTGGGAGTACTATAAATATTCATGGTACTCTAAAGCAAAGATTAAATTTTGAAGTCCAGCTTTCTCATTTTAGAATGTGAAGTATTTCTCTTGCAGGAGAAAGACAGTGGGCTTCAGACAAATAAATGCATATATTAGAACAATTGTAACCTCTGATGTATCATGCTTAATACTTTTAAACTCTTTAGGGATAGGCACTACCTTAATGTCTTCTATAAAGAAAGTAGACTTTTTAAAGGCAGTATCTGAACACTTCTTTTGGTGTCTGATATGCATTAAAACTTCTGTTCAGGGAAGTGAAACATCTGGAGCTGTGGTTACAGGCTTTCAAGTTAGTGGATTATTAACAGGTACATCGTACAATCTGTTACTATGTTACGTGATGTACTTTGTAATGTGCATTAAAAATAAGTTCTAGTAAATGAATTTTGAGATAAAATATGTTATCTTAAATTCTTGGGTATGTTAACCTGTTATGAATGGAAGGTAAAACATGTTTTCTAAGACTGCTTTTTGTTTTTTTGCTTCACACATGGGGAATACAAGAATATACACCTGCTATCACCCAACTACCTACTACCTACCTAAGGGGGATCTGTTGTAGTTATACTGCTTTTGGATAATTTTCTTTGCTTTTATGTATATTCACATGTAGATAAGAAGCAAACACAGTGTTCCCCTACTCACAGTTTCCTTTCTTCCTTGTGCAGGGAGGAGGGCTTTGATGTTCTCTGTGTCGTTGCATTGCACCCTCTGCTCAGCAGGTTATTCACTGGCATCATTAAATCACTTTAATAGTGCTTCTGTACACAGTTAGTTTCTCACCCTGTGAGTCTGAACTGCATTTCAGTTATGGAATCTAGACTTGTGTTTGACTTTAAAAGACCTTGACTTTAGCAGAATTCCTCTAGCGCCATGTTAACAAGCTGATCTAAATCACTGATCTAAATAGTAAAACTAAAAACAATTTTACTAGTTAATACTTTACCAGTCCTGATGTATTCTGCATTATTTGAGACATTTTCAATACTTATTTTGAGCACTTTTTGAAAGAAATATGTGTTAATTTCTGCTGTTTGTAAACATTAACTTAAACCCACAAATTTTTACATTACTTCTCCCATATTAGTCTCTCAGGTGGGTATATGAGAGACTAGAAAGTAATAAGAGCTAATATAGGTGAGATTAAGTATTTGGATTTAAAAAAACTTTACAGAATGGAGGCAAAAGAATTTTCACTGAATAAATCATGGAAGTTGATTGTAGTCTCCCATAATGGAGAATCCATTGTAAGAAGATATTCAAACATGAATTAAAAAACCTTGTGATGATACATTGAGAAATATTGCTAGATTTGTTACTCAAGGATATGTGATTTCATAAATCAGAAAAAACAAGTTTCTAACAACATGAGACCAAAGGATTCTCATATGGGACAGCTGAAGGATATTTTTTTCATGGAGGAATTATAAATCAAGAAATTGTTTACTTCTACTTGTGCTGTTTGTAAGTTATTAGAAAACTGTAACAAAACTGGAAACTGAAAATAAAGGTGACTTGAAAATGCTATAATTTAAGTCAGGTAAAAGACTAATGTATACTTTTTTCCCCCAGTAGATAAATAATAGAGACAGATAATAAACTCACAAAAATGAAGATGACTGGATTAAGTATGGATATGATCTGATGCTTTTTCAGTTTAGTAGTTCAAGAAGTATCTGGCATTTGTGTTCAGAGAAGATGGAATTCTCAATAGCCATCATGCTGAGCTGGAAGGTCTTTTAAATAATACAGTGAGGTGTCTCCTCCTCTTGTCCATTTCAACTACTGAAGCATCAGGCTTAGTAATGTTACTCCCTTTGAAAATGAGACATGAATCACTCTTTGAAAAGGTGGTTTGAAGAGGCACAATATATGCTTTTATTTCTTCTGAGAAGTAGTTTAGTATTCACTGTTAAGATGTTATGATATTTTCATGAGGTTTATATAATTTCAGCAGTTTGAGTCATTCAGTATAGAGAAAGAATA
>WBNQ01061160.1:0-26506 GCA_013401375.1 Spizella passerina
CCAGAAAATGCCTTTTCCCACTTAATCCTTTCGTGCTAACACAGCTAAAACAGCAAACACCACTACCCCTGCGTTTGCCACAGAATAATTTGTGTTTATTTCATCTGGCTTGGTCATTAACAAACCAGTACCAACACCAGTGTAGCTTCCCTTTCTCCATCTTTTTAAATGCAAATTATTTCTGAGAACTTAGACTGAAAATACCTGAGAGCTGGGGGAGAAAAAAGCTCTGGGGACACACATTCCATGCTCTCAGCAGAGGGCACTGCTGGAATAAAATACAGGGTACAGAGGCAGCAGGGAGATTTTAACCAGCTGAGCAGTCCAGGTGAGCAGGACAATTATCCAGGTAAATTACCCATTTATCCACATTATTTATTCTGATTCAATCTGTATTTTATTGTTACCTTAACAAAGGATTCACCTTCGTTGGTCACGATTTTCTACCCCGGCCTTGCCAAGCAGCTCAGCTGAATTGATGGGCTCCCACATTCAGCACTGATCTTACAGCAGCAATTCCAGCCCCACAGGTGGGAATCTGTGAGCTCTGATAGCTCTGCCAAAGTTAAAAATGTCAGAAATTCAGGCTATAATTTTGAGTTTAAAAAGGGGAATTCTAGGGTTTTTTTTTCTATTGTAGTGTATGAAAGTATATTCACTTTAATGTGCACCCAGCACTCACAATTTTTGAGTACCAGGAATGCTTTATAATTAATTAATCCACTTTTAAAGTGTGATTATTATACTTTATACAAATCTAAGTGAGCAATAAGCATTTCAGAAGGTCACAAGGGAATGATAACATAGAAATAAAGGCTGAGAATTGACCAGTCAAGCCTGGGGCTGCATTAACACCCTATAAAATATTCCTCTCCCAGTGTCCCAGATAAAACTCCCTTTGTAATCCCAGCCCTGGCAGCCACACCTCGGGTATGAAGTTGCTGCTGAACAAGGGCCCCACTATTTCTGCCACCCCTGAGCCAGCCCAGCAAATCCTTTCCCTCCCAGCAGAGGTGGCAGCACAGCCCAGGTGGGCACAGGACGCCTGTGATGAGCACAACATCCACAGAGCAAAACGGTTCAGAAAATACCCTGGTGGCTAAAAATAATTTATCTGTGAATTTGGGCTCCAAAGGGCTCTAGATATTCCTGAAAATGCTCCTTGAAGTTGCTCTAATTTGAAAATTTGGTGCTTGAGCTCAAAATGCTAAACGTTGTGAGATCAGAATGTAATTAAAGTAATATCAAGTGGTATAAATAGCTCTCCACAAAAGATTTGTAATCTGATTTCCCTAATAGAATTGCATACAAATTACCATCATGTTGCTGGATTAAGGGAGACAATGGTGTGGAAGCTGCTTTTTTAGTGGGCTTTAACACCCAGAAACCCCCAGATTTGTACATTCCAGCCCTCTGTGATGCAGCTGGGGCTCCTAAAACCAGATGAAAAATACTTTTAATTTAATGCCCAACCTTTTCATGGAAAACAAGGGTGTCCAAGGACGTTTTCTACTCCTGTATTCCAGGAACTGTGCAGCATTCCCTGTGCTTACCTCACCAAACCCTTGTGAGGAATTGTTATCTGCATCCTATAAATGGGGAAAGAACGATCCCATTGTTTGTTTATGGTGACACAGGATTCCAGGCAACTCAATCTAATCTCCAGGATCTCAGGCTGACACCTCAGACACTGCACCTTGCTGTGGGCAGCCTTAGGTTTAAATTATATATTTACCAAGATTTCTCCTCCTGCAACACTTGTTTTTAGTTCTGTGATTGCTTTTCTTTGAGTTCTGTGATTGTATTGACAAGTCTTTATCTGGATGCCCAATTTATTTTGATGTATGTGTAAGAAATGGCCTCATTTTGTGGAATTATCTGTTGATTGTGCCTGTGGGGAAGACAATAACCACTGACCACACTGGAGAGGCTTCAGGCTGAATTTTTAGTGATGGTTCAGGTGTGGAAAATCCAAATTCACCCAGCTGAGCTCACAGCCTCAGAACTGCCCCCAGCTGCAGCTCTCAGCCTCCAGTGGGACCCACAAGAGCTCAGAAGGACAGGGCCTAGCTGGGACACCCCAAAATTGATCCCAAAATGGGGAATTCATGCAGGAGCCAAGCCCAGCCCTGCCCAGGAGCCCTTGGACAGCTCCCACCCTCACTGCAGTGAGGCACAGCAGCCCCGTGTCCTCTGAGCTGGAACTGGATCTTTGCCAGGAATTCCAGGGAAAAACTGCATCCTTGTGATGAAACAGGAGTGCCACAGCTCAGGGAGGAGACTTCAAATGCTTCATTCATATTGCTAACTCAAGTGAACTCCAAACATCTCTATTTCAGCGTGCACACAGGACAATCCAAAAAGGATGAGGGGTTTCAGTGTCCTGTCACATTCTCCATTCCTGACCCCAAATCCTGGGGATTGGGATGGTTCTGCTTTCTCTCCATTGTCCCTGCACTCAGCCCTGCACTGTCACCACGCTGCAGACACCAAACGTGGCCCAGAAATTGCCAAGAGTCCTCAGCAGGATCATGCCATGGATCCCAGTTTCAGTGCCAGGGCCCTCAGCAGGGCTGTGGGATCACAGTGTGCCCCTGCCCTGCTCTCTGTGGCCATCACGAGGCCTGCAAGGAAGAAACACTCAGGAAAGGGAGTGATACAAATAAGGAGCCTATTTATCCAATTTATGTTTCAATTAATGCAGATTAAAGCCTTCCTTTCTGGAGAGGGAGACACAAACAGGGTGTGTGATCTGCGTCCAAGATTTTTTGGAGCTGGTTTGAAAACACAAAGCTCTGCTCCTCCCCTCCATCCAGCCTCTCTCTCTTGGAGGAATTTTTGCCTCCCAGGTTTGGAGTGATGGGAGACAAACACCTGGAGCCAGGTGAGTGGCAAACAAAGCCTGTCCATGGTCAGCTGGGTGTGAGGGAGAGAGAACCCATCCCAGTGTCCCACCTTGTGCTGGGACAGCATTCCCAGGACAGCCAGAGCCAGCCCACGTTTGCACATGGAAGATGAAGCTGCAATGTTTCTGCTTCACCCAGAGCTCTGAAATTCCAGATTTCCTGCTCAGGGGCGTGGGAGCTCTCAGCAATAAAACGACAGCCATGAAGAGCACTCTGCGTTTTCTCACCCTGCAGGATTCCCAATCACCCACTCGCTAATCCTGGAACCCATCTGGGGTTTAAATCCCTGGGAAGGGCTTCCCTGTCCCCTGCAGGGCAATCCCTGCTGGGTCAGCTCAGCTCTGACCAGGGTTTGGCCTCCAGCCAGTGTCCCCCTCTCAGCCTTGCTGCTGTGCCTCTCCAGGCCATGAAATGAGCGCAGCTTTTACTGGATTTGATATTCCCAGCCGTCCTTCCCTTCCCTGGAGCTGCCAGGAAAAACCAGCCTGGAACTCAGAGAGCTGCTTAACTTTGTGTCATCTCCTCTGACCAAGATGCTCTCACATCTTCAGGCTCAGTATCCAAAAATCTTTGTGTAAAATGCACCCAGTTTTTGATGGCATCATTGCATCTCAGTTTTGGTTTTGAAAAGGAATCAGAACTGTCCTGAAGTGCAGCAATGCCATCAAGAACTGATATCCAAGCACCTGTCAGCGGAGTTTCCTTAGGAAAATAAATATATAAAAATGAGATCAAATGATGCCAGCCCTGCTTATTTAGATGCCAGGCTTTAGAAGGAAAGGGAATGCCTTTGCCTGAGCGTGCCTTCACTTCTGAGCTCAAATGAAGGCTTAATTAACGTGACTGCAGTGCAGGTTATTACCACTTTGATAATGACAGCCTGGGAGGTTTAGAAACAAAAAGAAGAGGGGGGGAAAAACCCAAAAGAACAAAATAAAACAAAAACAAATAAAAATAAGAAAGAAAGAAAAAACTCAATAAATAAATAAATCAAGGATCCTGATTTTCAAGCCCAGAATTTCTAACCCTCAGCTTTTCAGTCCTGAGCAGAGAGCTTTAAAGAAACTGAGCAGGAAAACGCTCCCAAGGTGCTGGTTCAGCTCAGGGGGAATTCTCCTGGATGCCCTTGGAGCTGCTCTGCGTGCTCAGCATCCCCCTGGCCCCGCAGGGACACCACGCCACCAACCCCTCACCGTTCTCCCTGCAGGAATTCTTTACCTCATCACCCTCCCCGGCAGTCCTGCACTGTGGGAATGTTATTTCCAGCATTTTTATCAATAAAGGAGCTGCTCTGGGCGTGCCTGCAGCCCTGAGACCCCTCTGGGGGAGCAGCAGGGCAGGCAGGGATTTCTCAGCTCCTTTTTGTGGGATGCAGCCTCTGCTGGATGACTCTGCAAGCTCAGCTGGGCTGGGATAACATCACCTCACTCTGCCCATCCTTCACGGGCATCCTCCTCTTCCTCCCAGCCCAGCTCTGCACCCCCGGGGATGTCTGGGGAAGGAATTTGCTTCATTTGGATTCCTCAGCCCGGCCCCAAAAATCCCAGAGATGATGCTGTGTCTGTAATAAAGCTGTGTCACTCTTCTTTGCTGAATGTAAAGTTTGAGTTGCCCCTGAATCATATTTAATTCCAAAAAAAATTGTAGTTGGGAGAACAAAGGGGATCAAACCAAAAAAAATCTGTGAATTTACCATTCTACAGTAGCAGAAGCAGAAAGCTGAGAAAAAGGATTATTAAAAAATGTATTGTTGCTTAATTACCTACGTAAGGTGTTGTATGTCACCTAATTAACATTTCCTGTTGCTGCACATGGAATTCCCATTTTCCAGTCCCAAATCAACTCCAATCCTGTTTGGAGAGCTGTGGGGTAGAAGTGAGGGGGAGCTGGAGTTTGATTTGTCCCCCTGGAGTTTTATTTTAAAGGAAACATTAACACACGTATTAATTGAATGTCATGGGGCTGCCAGGAGAAAAACTCCCAGTAAATAAAAATGCAGCATTTTATTTGGGCTGCTGGACCTGTGCAGGCTGCAAAACCTCAGTAATTCACTGAAGGCTCCTTGCTCAGTGCCAGAAAGCCTCTCTCCTTTGCCATCCACTTTGGAGACTGAATAAATTCAGGCAAATCAGGAGCAGGGCAAATCTGGAGAAATTACAAAGGGGAGGAGTTCACCTTCCTGCTATGGCTTTCAGGTCTGTCCTGGACTACTTACTCCAGTATAAAACTGAGAGCAGAAATATGATCACATCCTGAGGAGTCTAATCAATTCTGGTTTCAACACTGAGCCTATTTAAGCTAGAGAATGGAATTGCTGTTCCTTGCTGTGCTCTGCCTGCACTTTCTCAAGACAGAGGCAGTAGGTAAGTCCTTGCCTGCTCTTTCTAACCCCACCTTAAGGTTACTCTGATTTCTGATCTGTTTCTGACTACCAGGACGTACACTGCAGGCTCTCCGATTCTTCTCTCCGGTAAATGAAGGATGATTGATTTATTTATTTCTCTGCCTTTTATTATTTGTGTTAAAATATCAAGGACAAGCTTTTCTCATGAATGAATGAGTGCTTTGGGGGTTTCTTTTCACCTTTAGAGATTCTATCTGCCTTCCTCCTCCAAGAAAAATCAATGAGCTTTGACTTGATCTCTGTATTTTATTATGTACGTGCATTTAAAATACCAAAACTTAATTTTTTTATCTTTTTAAACTAGAAAGAAAATTGTTTGTTTGAAATGTCTCCTGCCTTTGCTTTGCTGTGCATGATCCAAGATGAAATTGTGCTGAGGGAGAAAGAACAATATGTCTTTGCTGCATCAGCCCCATCTATTTTTGCTGCCTGGGCACTATAAGTACACTGTGCACTTAGGATGGCTCAATTAAAGAGTGATCTATAATTAGTATTGATGAATGCAGGAGGTATTTCCCCCCCTGCTTCTGTTCAATCAGCAGCACTGAATAAATCCCTTTTCCCATGCAAATGCCAGCACGGAGGCTCCAAATTGAACCCTGCAGCTCTGGAGTGCCGAGGGTGCATTGTTTGCATCAAACAGAGCAGAGAGCAGCGAGGGGAGAAGGGACCCAGCTTTACCAGGGGAGTGCTGCCCTGAGAGCTGCTGAAGGGAGATGGTGTTAGAGCAGATCAAGGTTCAGAGCTGCTCAGAAATTCCCGCAGGCTCTCCCTGTGTTTATTTCCCCGTTCCAATGCATTCCCTGTCCCTCAGCATTGGCTTTCCCAGGTTCTCCCCAGCTGCCATTCCAAACCCTTCCCTGTGCCCAGCCCCTCTCCCTGCAGGGGCTGCCCCACCTGGGCCAGGTGAACACAAACACAAACACAAACACAAACACAAACACAAACACAAACACAAACACAAACACTTTTGCTTTTCCAGAGTCTGCCCCTCGTGTTTGCCTCTCATTGATCCCTGCCTATCAACACCCTGCTGCATTTACTGCCCCATTAGGGGCTTTATTGGGCACAATCTAGAAAACCCTTGTGACTTGATTAGATTGGTGTCAATAATTAGGGTTTACCTCTCTATCAGAAGGAAGTAATACAGGGAGTACATAAATAATAACTTGATAATTTGTAGGTGTTTTTTGCCCTCCCTCGATAATTTGCACGTTTTTCCTTGAGTGTGGACCAAATTACAGCAATTAATACACCAGCACCTTGCTCTCTGCTCCTTCTTCTCCAAACTTTCCCCAGGCAGCAGCTCCACATGATTTTATTAAATTAAAGGCTACACATTCCAAAAAACTTCACTTTCGAGATTTGGCTGAAATTCCTTCTTGTGGTATTCCTTCTTGTTATATTTTTTTTTAACAAATAAACCTTCCCTTCCTGTCTTGCCACTTGTCAGAACCAGCCTGGCTCTGAGCAGCTCATTGAGCCCAGCTCCAGCTGGGCAGCTGAGAACTCACCACCCTGAAGCAGCCAAATGCCTGATTGCTAATCTGGAATTGCTGCCAGCCTTGTCAGAGCAGCACAGCACCTGTGCTGTAAAACCACTGTTAATCCTTAGGGAAGGAAGGAAGGGGCATTATCCCTGCTGTAGGAGAGGGAAACTGAGGCACGCTGGTGCAGGCACGTGCCCAGGGATGAAACCATCACCCCCAGTTCCTCATCCTCATCCAGGTCTCAGTGTGTTCCATTTACAGCTGCTCTGACCCCCCTCAGGTTTCTTGTCTGGTTCCTTTGAGAGCTCAGGGACTCTCTGGTGCTGTTCTGGGGGGAAAGAGACACAAAGTGTTTGCAATTTCCAGCAGGAATGCTGCATCCATCCATCCATCCATCCGCCATCCATCCATCCATCCCTCCTCCCTCCCTCCATCCATCCATCCATCCCTCCTCCCTCCCTCCATCCATCCATCCATCCCTCCTCCCTCCCTCCATCCATCCATCCATCCCTCCTCCCTCCCTCCATCCATCCATCCATCCCTCCTCCCTCCCTCCATCCATCCATCCATCCCTCCTCCCTCCCTCCATCCATCCATCCATCCCTCCTCCCTCCCTCCATCCATCCATCCATCCCTCCTCCCTCCCTCCATCCATCCATCCATCCCTCCTCCCTCCCTCCATCCATCCATCCATCCCTCCTCCCTCCCTCCATCCATCCATCCATCCCTCCTCCCTCCCTCCATCCATCCATCCATCCCTCCTCCCTCCCTCCATCCATCCATCCATCCCTCCTCCCTCCCTCCATCCATCCATCCATCCCTCCTCCCTCCCTCCATCCATCCATCCATCCCTCCTCCCTCCCTCCATCCATCCATCCATCCCTCCTCCCTCCCTCCATCCATCCATCCATCCCTCCTCCCTCCCTCCATCCATCCATCCATCCCTCCTCCCTCCCTCCATCCATCCATCCATCCCTCCTCCCTCCCTCCATCCATCCATCCATCCCTCCTCCCTCCCTCCATCCATCCATCCATCCCTCCTCCCTCCCTCCATCCATCCATCCATCCCTCCCTCCCTCCAGCAGCTCTGGGGTGGGGTTACAGCAAAGTCACTGAAAATTAATTTTCTTCAGGGGGTATGGAATGAACCCCAGCACGTTTTAACCTTTTGCTTTATCACAGAGCAGGACTCAACCATGAGGAGACAAATCTCCCACAGTCCATGCTCTGCTGCTCCTAAAGATTGATGCCTGATAGGACATTCCTCTAATTCAGATGAGATTAGATGCCTCCAATTCTCTATATTTCTGCTCACATGCTTTTATGTCACAAACATTACATTTACATAACCATGCGGACATTGGCGTCAGTTCTCACTCTGGGGTTTCCTCAGGGCCATTCAGGTACAAAATACCCCTGAGAGCTCCATCAGCAGCTTAAAAAAAATAAAAGATGCTGGGACTTCTTCCCTTTCCAGTTCCAATGGTGTGGACTGCACACAGATTTATGGCTGGGCTCCAAATCCGTTTTAGGGCTGACAAGTTGGGATGCTGGAGCACTTGGACACACTCTGGGGGGAAAAGCTGCATTTTCAGCTGATTAAAGAAAGGATAATAAATGCAATGTCAGACCTGGAAGGCAGAGAAAAGGCAGAGAGCCACAGGAATTGTGGAATTACCCCTGTGAGGGATTTAGGGCACCCCTGGAGTCTCCATCAGGTCAGGATCCAAGCTGCCCCTTCCCCAGGGATGAGGTTGATCCTGCTCAGTTCTATCCATGTTTTCCCCATGGATCCTCCTGGCTCTCCCACTGGGATGCTGGAAGCAGAGAAGCCTTTGGAAAAAACCAGCACAAACCTTGAGGTCTCCTAGAAAAGCTGCCAAGTCCAGGGTCTGTCTCTGTGCAGGCTCTTTTCCCTGCTTGTGGCGTTGCAGGAGATGCTTTGCTGTGCTCCAGCATCTATCCAATGGCCTGTTATTAGATTTTTAGTCATATTTTTAGCCACAGGATCAGCCATCAAAAGCTCAGCATAAAAGGCTGCAAAAGGCCAGCACAGCTACCAAGTGACTTGTTCGAATTAAAATTTAAAAGTGCTTTAAAATAAATAAATCTGAATTGCATTTTTATTGCAGAAAGCAAGGCAAAACCTCTCACAGGAGGAAATCACCTTAGCCCTGGATGCTCATTTTTTGTTACAGCCCCTGCCTTTGGTACAGGACATTTCTGAGGGCACGTTATCTGCAGCAGAGCCCCACAGGTCACAGCTGAAACCCTTCCCTGCTCTCTGACACAGAGGAAGTCGTTTGCAGATGTTAACAGGGCAAATCCAGAACCCCTGAGCCCCTTTGGTTCTCCCTGCAGTTTGTGTCTGTTCCAAAGGCCTCATCCAGCTTGTGATTTATGTGTGCAGATGATAAACATCAGATGTGCAGCCTTGCAGGGCCTCAGCACCACAGTAAAGCTGATTTTCAGGGCTAACTCCCCATCCTCTCCTGCACAAAGATGTGTGTTTTCCCTGGGGAAATCAAATTAAGGTTAAAAGTGAAGAGCAATGAATGGCCAGGAATGCTTGTGGGGACACAAAAATTTGAACTTTTGGAGCTGGTTCTGTCTGTCCAAGGGGTGACTGGGGCTTCCTGAGGATGTGTAATGCTCCAGGAGGGAGAAATATTCTCATGCCTATATGCTCAGCAATCCCATTAATTAGAAAGACAGGCTTAGATAACAATTGCTTTTGTTTTGCACTAAAAATAGAAAGTTTCACAAAGCCAGCTAAAAATAGGATGAGCCCAACACAAACCAAACCTAAAAATAAACGCCATGCAAACCCAGCTTTTGGCATTTTGGTGGGAAAGGATGCAGAGGTGAGAGCAGATTTTGGGGATGGGTTTGAGGATGAGGACGGCAGAGCAGGGAGAGCCCTGGGGACACTGGGAGAACAGGGAATGGCCAGGCAGGATGGCTGGAAGGGGCACAGGAGGCTAAAGGGACAAACAGAGGACTCAGGTGAAAGACAGAAAGGATTTGAATTAAAAATCAACGCAGGACATTCCTGGTGTCCTGGGCAAAAAGGTCATTGACACTCTCAGAGGCTCAGTAGTGTTAATAAAAACAGCATAAACCCAGCAAAAATAATAATAAAAATGCAATAATAATAACAAAGATGGCAAACTGGAAGCTGACTAAAGCACAGGCTCTGTGTCAGAAGCAGGAACTGAGGCAGCTGAGTGTTTCAGTGACTTCAGTGCACAGGTTAAATGGCATTTCCAGCACACCAAGCAGCTCCAAGTAGGGCAGCAAGCAGAGCACAGTGGGACAGAGCAGATTTGGGAGCTTTTGTGGAATTCAGACAATCTGAGCGTGGTCCAAAGAGCCGAAGGGTCTTTTCCCAGCTCTCACAATAGCGCCTTGGCAGGGCTGCTCCAGCCTGGCCCGTGGCCAGCAGCACCTCCTGCCTCCCTGGGCAGCAGAGCGAGGTCTCAACTGCTGCAAGATTTTATTTATTTTATTTTTTTTTTTTTGCCTCGAGTTCCAAACAAGGCTTGATAGCTAAAACAATTGAAGAGGTTTGCAATAAAATGAAAACAATACGTAATTTGTATTGTTTCTTCGGCCAGCCCCGTGCCAAGAAGCAGCTTGGGCAGGAAGCAGTTGTAAATTCCAGGAGGAAGAGGCAGAGATAAGTGGGACTGCTCACGTGCCAAGAGAGACTCCCTAAATTTAACTGTCCTGAACTCTGTGGAGGAAGAGCCAGCCCTGTCCAGCCCTACTCAAATTTAAACCAAATAAAGTCAAGGTGACACCTGTGGGATGGTACCACTGAAACCAAGGATAAATCCATAATAAAATTGAGGAGAAATACATAATTGATAGTACAGCGAGCCCAGGTGTGCATATCTCTATCTATATATTTTTAAAATAGATATCTATATCTGTATCTATTTATTTGTATTTGTATATCTATCTATATATCTATATATCTATATATCTACATATCTATATATCTATATATCACAGCAATGATTTCAGCACCTCAAAAACAAACCCCAAAAACCCTCCCTAAAACACTGAAAACCCATTTTCTGCTGGGTTTTTCCAGCAATAAAATGAGCTAGAGGGAAGAGAGAGTGGGAGCTGGGCAGGGGGATCTGAGGGACCCCAGACCCCACAAAAAAGGGAATCAGAGGGAGATTTTGAAGAGGGGACAGGGGGAAGGTGAAGCCTTGTCAGAGGGGACAAAAGATGAATGAAGCCAGGACAGGAATTGCAGATGAAGAGGGAACTGTTTGGATGCTGTAAACACCAGGCAGGGCAAGGAATTGTTTAGGGTGGTTCGGTGATATTTCTAGGAGCGATGGGACGCAGATAAGGAAGTGGAAAATGTAAGCCATTAAATAGGAAACATTTCCTGCCAGCGTGGGCTAATGCACTGTGCAAAACCCCTCCAAGGGAAGCGGCAGGAGCCTCTGCACAATGAAAAGTGGCCTGGACAGCGTGGCTGAGGCATCATCCTGCCCAAAGCAGGGACCTGGATGGGACAGTGACCTTCCCTTTGGGCAGGGAAAGAAAGCCCCAAAGCTCAGGGAAGGCAGAGCCATTGTGGGGAAGGCTCACATCCCACTCACAGCACACCCAGGGCACGTTCTGCTCCTCAAGGACACCGGGGCTCCTCCTGAGAGCGCCCAGAAAGGCTCCTGATCCCCAGTGTTCCACTGCTGCCAATCAAAAAAGGAAAAGCAAACCAAAAAACCAAATAAACCAGCCCAATTCACACTAAACATGAACTCACTGTTTGCTCAGGCATTCTGTAATGTTTAATTAGCTCGTGCTTTAAGGTTTAACAGCTTCAAGGACACTTTTCTTATGAAATGCTGGGTTTATGTGCTGTTCTACTTCACTGATGTCATCCAGCCACAATTGTGGCAAGCACTTGGTAGGAAACACAAACCTTACCTTGTTCAGAGACACTGGGAATTTGGTGGAAAGATGCAAAAATCGGACAATAATTATTAAACCTCCTGAGTGCTGGATATGAGGCAGCTGTAGCCACTAAGGGCAGGATTCTCAAAATTAAATTTTATTTTATTCAACTTTTTCTCCCCATCATTTTGATGCCCAGGCTGGGAGATCTGTGGTGTGCTCAAGTGTCAATTTGCTGAGAGCTGATTGAAACCCGCAGATTTATTTGACACAATTTCCCAAACACCTGTTCAGGGGTAAAATCTCAGTGATTCAGTGTTTGAGAAGGGACAAAACCCATTTCCATCCCCCTGGCACACAGACCCTGGCTCAGCACAATCTGGGGATAATTCCCCTTCCCCCCATGGCTCTGTTTGAATTTGGTGGCTCCACTGTAAAGGTTTAAAACCTCCAGAGCCTTGAACCTGGCTCCCAGCTGTGCCTGGAAAATCGGATTTTCAGTGCAGAAATGCTTTGATGTCCAGGCCATGCTCCCTCTCCTCTGTGAAACCTCCTGGAACTGCCCAGCCTGGGGCTCTCCCCTTCCCCCTCTGTTTCCATCCCAAAGATTTGGCAGCAAATCCCTCCAGGTTGTTCCTGCTGCTGTTTTCACACCTGAAGGTTCCTCGGTGTGTAAATGGCCAAGAGATTTAAAACAAGAGATCCCAGGCTGGGATTGTTAAAAGTTCACAGCGACCCCAGGGAGCTGCCAGAACCACACCTGGAGCCTCTGATCCGTGTAAAAACCCACCTGGAGGAAGGGTGGAGAGCAGCTCAGCTGGCATTCTGCGCTAAATTCAAATTAATCATTTTAATTCATTGATTGAAATATCGATTAAGGCGCTCGGTGACATCCTGTGCTTGGAACTCTGCACTGCCCAGTGGGGATGAGGAAGAACTCGGTGCAAAGATAAAAAAAAAGCAACAGTCAGGGCTGGAAAGTGAAGTTTTGTGTGTTAAAAATCTGCTAAAAGGATAAAACCTCATCAAATTCAGGTTTTGGGTAACAAAAAGAAATCCCTGCAGTTCTTACCACACAGGAAAAGCAAAGTTTGCTTTTCTTCCCAGTCTTGCTAAGCTACAAAGTGAGGCAACGTTGTTTGTAGTTTTCAGCAGAAATTTCGGTTTTTTGAAAGAAAAACCGAAACTGTAATTTTTTAAAGGTTATATTGATTGCCACGAGGTCTCCCTCTGTGTCACAGCTGCTCAGGTTCCACAACAATTCTCTATTTATAACTTCTAAATCCTTAATAGATGGATGCATTGTTATGCCACTGATATCAAGATAAAGGTGTTAAAAGCCTTCCAGCAGGTGTGTTATAAATTACAAATTAAGGTAATTACCAGTCAAGTGACAGGGCTCCTCCATAATTATCCTTAAAATTGATTAGCCATTTATTAAAATGTCTATAATTTACTAATCACGGGCAAACAGAAGGTATGGTATTTATCATCATTACAAGAGGGTTTGAATTGTTATGGATTGAAGTTAAATAGCCAAAGAGAACTACCCCTGTCAAAGTCAATTTAAAGTTTAGAATAAATAAAGAGCCACTGAAGCCACTTGGGGTGAACAGAACAATCCTGCTGTCCTAACTAGATAAACACATAAAGTTAAATCAGCTCTTGTCCTCTGAATTTTGTATTTCTTTAGACAATGAAAAAGTAAAATTCAGATGTTCTGCTGAAGAATTTTGCATCCATCCCTGTGGGATGGACCCAGCTGAGCTGGCCCAAAGCTCCTGCAGGAAGTGAGATCCTTCATTTCTCAGAATTCATCCCCAGGTAACCTGCAAAGGAGTTCCTGGAACAGGCTGAGATAAGTCCCCTTGCACAAGTGAATTTACAAGTCTGTGAGAGGCTGGCAAGTGCAGAGCTGATAAAAGGAAATTTACTTTAGCACTGCATATATTCAAATGTGGAACTTTTGCCTCAAGAAGTTGAGGAAGCCAAGGTTTGAAAATCAAATTCTTCAGGACTGCAACCCATTCAGAATTCTGATGTCCTAAAGATTCCTGCCAGCACAAGTTTGGGGTGATTTAATGGCTGTAAAGTGATTTATGAGAGATCAGGAGATCTAGAGAGGGCAGAGCTGCCAATCCATTCCTCTGCTGCATTTGGGGGCATCATTTGTACAGATTTTCATTCACCTGTTCTATTTATTGTTTTTTAGTGGGCCACTGGTGCTATCAGTCCCAGAAGTGTGAGCAGCCACAGTGTGAAGGTACTGCCAAGCAATTTCCTTTTCCAATGACATTGGTGATCCTTCTGCTCTGCAAAGGGGCTGCTGAGAGAAATAGTGCAAAAAATTCACAGCACTCAGCCTTTAATGCCTCGTGGTCACATTATTTGTGACCACTGAGGTGCCAAACAGGGTATTTTGAAGCCCTTGGTGTTTGTGGTAACTGCTCATTTTGTGTCGACCAAGGCTAATGTAGAAATGTGCAAATAAATGTAAAAATGTAAATACATAAGTGTAAAAGTCAAATACACAAGTGTAAAAATCAAGTAGACAAATGTAAAAATCAAATAGACAAATGTAAAAATCAAATACACAAATGTAAAACTCACCCCAGAAGTTGGGGTGATGTCTCAGATGCCCCATTTTGTTTGGGGGTGGTTTGGCTTCCTCGAGGATTTGCTGTCTACAGAGGAAAAAACCAAAATAAACCCATTTTCTTCACTCCTGAGCAGGTCCTGCCCAATGGCACCAGTCATACAAGGATTGCAAGGGGGACAGGCAGTCCCCTGTCAACATTGTCACCCGAAATGTGGTGTTTGAGAAGAGCCTGAAGCCCCTGAGCTTTGAGGGGTACGACACAAAGGGCTCTGCCCAGTGGGACGTGCAGAACAACGGGCACACAGGCAAGTACTGCCCAGCCTGCTCCTGGGGTGGGCATTGGGCATTGGCACTGATGGATCCCACCCCTCTGCCCCAGAAATGAAGCTCCCAGAACCTTTTGGCATCAATATTTTCTTGGGAGGTTTGTGGGAATGATGGAGGTTTTGGGCTCGCGAATATCTCAGCAGGAATTTCTGTGCAGGAATTTCTGTGCAGGAGCTTAAGCAAAACCCCCCAACCCAAACAGAGTCCAGGGCTGGGGGCAGGTGGGCAGGACAACAATTTGGGCAGAATTTTGTCATTTTCTGCTGAATCCACTTCATTCCTGGGCTGGCCCTTTCCAAGTCTTGCCTCTGCACAAAGAGAATCCTGCTGGAGAAAAGCCGGGTGTGGGAAAGTCACTCTCAGTGCTGGCTTTAAATAATGAGCTATGTTCTTTAAATAATGAGCTATATTCTTTAAATAATGAGCTATATTCTTCTCAGATTCAGACCTGTTTTCTCTGCACACAGAAGTTATCTGATGTTGATCAGCTACTTAGTAAACCTTGAATCAATTAACAGTAATTTAGAACTGTTCCACTTCCTCCACCTGCCTTCACAATACTGAGGATGCTCAAAAAAAATGATGTTCAATTACTTCGACTTTAAAAATAAACCTGTAGTCTAATATTTTTTTTAAAGTTACATTTAGGTGTTTTTAAAGTCTTGGATGGGTTGTTTTAACTGCCAAATCCTCAAAGCAGAAAGCAGCAAGTGGCAAATATTTCCTGATTTAAAAGGGAAAGGTGGGAAAGCAGCTGGGGAGATTTTAACAGCCAGAAATTCTTATGTCATGGCAGACCACAAGAAAAAAAGAATGGTTTGACTTTTCATTAATATATGGATTAATGACTTTCCCATTACAGGGTGATTGATACTCCAGAATGTCCAATTACAGTCCCTTTAACATCAAAATTAATATTTATAAGGACTGCTCCTCATCTTCCCCAGCCATGCATAAGGATTAGGGCTCAATCCAGGCTTTTAAAATCTTTTCCTTCTGAGAGCAACCAATTCCTGTGCTAAATGAGGAGGTTATTGCCTAAATTACAGCTGCAGTTAGAGGCTGCAGGTGAGATTAGACCCTCATTATGTTCTGTGATGGACACATAGCAAAGGTCGCTGTCTCAACGGTCTTAACCTAAATAAACAAAGCCCACAAAGACATCTGACTCATCCATTTACAGATTAAAAAGCAAAGGAGCTAAATGACTCATGCACTCTCCAGTTCATTTGGAATTCAGAACAGAAATGAAATCTCTGGGGCTGCAATCCAGAATTTTCCTATGCAAAGAGAAGTGCTGTGCTTAACGTGGGGGTCGCAAAAAGCAAAAATTTCAAGTATATCTCAAATATGTATGATTTAGTCTTAAATTGCAGCACTACTTTAAATTAAAACAGGATATCTTTAAACCCTGCCCAAAGGAAATGTTACAGTGCAGAAAACTGGAGGTTAAAATGATGGTTAAAACCCAAATAAACTGAGATCAAATTTACTTTGATAGAGGGTTTTTTTAGGAAAAAAACTGAAGGAATGTAGGGTCTTCTGAGAGGTATAAGAAGCTCTGACTCCAGAGGTCATAATGGTTAGAATTAATCTGAAATTAAACTCAGCCATGATTTTGTAAGAGTTCAGTTTCTGCAGAACAGAATTTCTGGAACACTCAGTCTGAAAAGCCAAGCGAGAACTTGAAGATAAATTTGAATCTCAAGAACATCTTTGCTCTCACATTCTGTTCATGTAGGACCTGCTCTTCTCCTGTAAAACAATTCATGCTTTTTCCCCAGTTAAAGTGGCACTGGACTCATCCCCTAGGATCGGAGGAGGAGGCCTGGAGAGAAAATACAAGGCAGTGGAATTCCATTTCCACTGGGGAGTCCTGACTGAGCAGCAAGTCCTGAGTCCTGGCTCAGAGCACAGCATAGATGGGGAGAAATACCCCATGGAGGTAGGTGGGACTGCGTGTGGAGCACGGGTTTCACTCCAGAACTCTGAGATCCTGCTCAGAAAAACTCTTGGCTAGCTCCCCATGGCAGCTCTGAGGGTGGAAATCATTGTCCTTGGCTGTTGTGTTCCAGTTTCACATCGTCCACATCAGAGAAGATGCTTCAGACGTGTCAGAAGCCAAGAAAAGTCCGGATGGTTTGGCTGTGTTGGCATTCTTTGTAGAGGTAGGCAGGGAAATTTTCAACTGCCCCTCTCAAATCTCAACCAGCAGTTTGGCTGAGGGATTGTTTATGTCAATATTTTATGTTTATGTCAATATTACAGTAGCCCAAGGTTTAACCTCCCTGGCATTCTGCCAGCACTGAGTTCACTCTCCCCTTTTCTACATCCTGCTTGCTGTTATCTCTTCTTGTGGCCCTTTTCTGTTTTATTCACCACTGATTAAAAGCAACCACTTGTAGAGAAACACACGAGGTGGAATGAAAATATTTCCCTTTCAGGTTGGCAAAGAAAATAAAAACTATGAAACTCTACTGAGCAAATTAAAGAATATTGAATCCAAAGGTAAGGCATTTCACAAGCTGTGTGGGGCGAGCATAAATGTGGGCAAAACCTGCAGCCACAAGCACTACAAGGGATTTTCCCCTGTGGCTTTTCCAGGGGGATCAGCAAAGGTGGATCCTTTGCCACTGAGCTCTCTCCTCCCACCTGAGGAAGACCTTGAGAGGTTCTACCGCTACCTGGGCTCCCTCACCACCCCTGACTGCTACCAGGGCGTCATCTGGACCATCTTTGAGACGCCAGTTCAGCTCAGCCTGGGACAGGTGGGTGGCAGAGGCACTGCCTGGAGGTTCTGCGCTGTGTCCCTGGCACGGTGACACCTCAGTGCCCTGTCCCTGGGCAGGGTGACGCCTCAATGCTGTGCCCTGAGCAGGGTGACACCTCAGTGCTGTGTCCCTGTCCCTGGGCAGGGTGACACCTCAGTGCCATGTCCTTGGGCAGGTGACACCTCAGTGCTGTGTCCTTGGGCAGGGTGACACCTCAGTGCCTTGCTCCCCACACTCCCCTGCTTGGCAGCAGCCTCAGGGTGCTCCCTGCTGCCAGCTGATTGACCCTGTTAAATCATCCCTCAGAAAATGGCAGGAAAGGGGCAGGAAGGGGAAATGACGGCGTGAGGAGAGAGCCAAGAAACCCCCCAAGCTCAGGGCTCCGTCAGCAGCGCTGCCACTGCTGCCACCTGCTCCCTCCACAGCTCCACAGCTTTTCTCCCGTTGTCAGGGCAGCAGAACACAATAATTCCAAACCCCAGCCTTGGGCCCATCAGCATCAAGCAGCCCATTTTTGACCTGCAGGCAGGAAGAGGAGATGGAATTAAGAATGCTTGGGAAACACAGGCTGTGCAGAGATCGCACAGCCTGGCCCAGGGCCCGTTCAGCTCCTCACTCACAGCGTGCCCTGAGCGCTGTCACAGTGTCCCCAGCACTGCCCAGGGGCACTCAGAGCAGCCAGGAACCTGAGCAAGGACAGAATTCCTGCCTCATGTCAGCCAGGAACCTGAGCAAGGACAGAATTCCTGCTGTCCCTGCCTGGTGTCACCCTGCCTTGGTGGCTGGGGCTGGCGTCAGGAGTTCTGAGGAACCAGTCAGGGCTGCACACAGCATTTGGCTCCCTCTCAGAGGAAATGCCCGTGATTGCCAAGGCTGGAAGGAGCCATCACTCAGTGACCTCTGCCACGGCCTTTCCTGTGAGGTTCAAGGCACCATTAAACCCTCAGGCTCCAAACCAGAGCGAGGCAGCACGGGTTGGGTTGGCAGCACGGGTTGGGTTGGCAGCATGGGTCGGGTTGGCAGCACGGGTTGGGCTGGCAGCACAGCTCCCAGAGCTGTTAGAGCCGATTTAACCAGCTGTTGTGTTTTGCAGCTGTCCCAGTTCGCAGCGCTGCACTTTGATGGGAAGAACTCCACTCTCATGATGGAGAATTTCCGCCCTGCCCAGCCCCTGAACGGGCGCCAGGTGCTCTGGTCGGGGACCAGCACGGCCCTGCCCACGGCACAGCTGCTGCTGCTGGGCCTGGCTCTGACCTGCACCCTCAGCTCTCTGTCCCACTGAGCCCTTCCCACCTCACTCAACCTCCTGGGCCTTAATTTCTTGCTTTTCTGCCTTATTTTTGCTGTTCTTTGTCTCAGCCTCTCATGAATTGTGTCCCAACACAGAATAGCCTTGTCCGCCTCCAGACATTAACCAAGGGCTTCTCTGGGGAAACCCAAACCACCAGAACTCAAAGGAACTGGGAGATAAAGCAATGAAAATTCAATTTGAAAAGCCAATAGACTCAGAGAAAGCTTAGTCTGGATTATGCTGTAGTTTTAAGGCAGCACTGGAAGGAGCTGCACAGAGAATTTTGGAGAGGAATCTGTTCCTAAGTGCCTGTGAAGGGTTGGTTTGGAGCACGTTTACATCCAACACTGCAAATCTGGCAGTGAAATGTGGAGTAATTCCTACAACCCCACACTGTCCTGCCTGAAGGTACAACACAGAGCAAAGATCAAATGCTCACTCACACACACGAGCAGCACCTGGATCATCCCCTCACCCAACACATAAATCCCCCTCCTTCTTCAGAATATCTCAGTTAATTTAGATAAGGACACTGGATTCCTTCCACCCCACCTGCTGCTGGGGCTGGCAGGTTCCTCTGTTATTTATTCATCCCTCTCTGGGATGCCATGGCCAATGTGATGTGCTGGGGAGCAGCAGGGAGGCTCATCCCCACCACCAGAGGCACATCTGTGGAAATTCCCTCTCTTTGGAGGGCTGCTTCTGGAGCAGGAGACTCTGATCATCCTTTGTAGTTGTTATTTGCCTAATAAAATAGGACAGCTCAAGAAATGGCTCTTTCTTACATATAAATATATATAAATATAGATATATTTCTTTTATAAATATAATTTTTTATAGTAGCATACCTGCAATATTCACAATATGGTCAAGATTCATGGTTTTTTCCAAGAAGATTGTGGTTTGAACCAATTCCTTCAGATCTTACCCAATTACTTATAGAAAATACGTTGGGAAATGGGGTTTCCTTGTATCACTCTAGTTCTCCCTCTGAAGAGGGACATAACATTTCTCTTTGGCTAGTGCCATATAACATATTACAGCTTCTTTTAGGGTTTTAGATTTTGGCCACACCAAAATAGGATTTCATATTAGCAGATTTGTATTTTTTTTTTCCTTTGAGGGCAATGTTTGCAGAGATGACTTCATATATTTTCAGGGAAATCCTGCCAGTGAGAGCAACCACAGCTCACCAAAAGCAGGGAAATTATTTTCATATTAATCAGTCAGTAAAGCTTTAAAAAAAAAACCAAAAAAATAAAACATGGGAAAGCAAATGAACCTATTTAAGTTTAAAGGAAAGATTAATACTTTAACTGTGTTTTTATGTAACTGAAAATCTTTGGAGGAGCAAACAGAAATGAAATATTAAAGGTGAACAACAGAGCTATATTTGAATTGTTCCGAGTTTTTATTTCTTTTGTCCTTGCTGAAGGGGAATGCACAAACCCTTTCAGAAGAGGAAAGTGACTTTCCCCCCCTGTTTTCTTCACAATGTTTGGGGCTGGGTTTAGGGCTGGGTTTGCAGTTCTGGGGCAGGGATGTTTGCAGTGTCAGCAGTCGGGGGCTCTGTCTCTCAGCAGATTCCTGGCTCTGGCTCCTTGCCCAGGTGTGCCCAACCCCACCCAGCCCCGGGACAGGGAACTCCTGCTTTAAAAGCAGAGATGGGAACCTTGGGATACCTGAGAAACGCCTTTGGCACTGGCCAAGGTGTGCAAGAGCCGCCATCCCTCTCCTTCAGGTTATTTCCTCAATTCTCATTTCACAGGCAGCTCTCCAAGGGCTGATTGGAATAAACCCTGATCTGGCTCAGCTGTCATTTATTGCTAATAATCAATGATAAATGACAGGGCACAGCCTCAATGAACCAGATTAAAACAGAACTACAAGGAAGAAAAAATTCTGCTGAAAAGAGGGTGAGTCCCTCTAAGAGCCCTTCAGCACCAATCCCAGTGTGAATAAAACCTCCCTGGACAAGGATCAGTGTTTTTAGTGAGTGGCTCAGTGCTGTGGCAGAAAGGGACAGGGAAATTCTCCCTCTGCTGCTGTCACAGGGGTTGAGATCTGTGCTCTGCCCGAGGCCCCTCGTGGCCCCCAGGTTCTGCTCTGGGGCAGGAGGGGACAAGGACAGGAGCAGCAATAATGCAGGGAATAAACAAAATCCCCAGCAAAAGCTGTTCCCAGGAAAAGACAAGAAGGCTTTGAGTGGGACATCAGATTTGCTTTGTGAGGATGGTTATGGAAAAGCAATTTGCTGTTCCACAGGTAGCCTGAGGTGCCGGTTTTCAGGAATTTTGTCTCGGCTGCGTTTGGCATGAAATTCTTTTATTGTGAAGACACCAGGAAATGACAGTCACTCCTGAAGGACAAATAGCCAAGGCATGATACAGGAAAGGGTGGGGGGAGGAACAGAGGCATTTGGAAGGATCCAGCAGGAACATTATTTTCCCATGTCCATTGGGGTTAGCACAGAACTGCACTGATACGTTTCACATATGTTGGAGCCAGAGCTGAAGGCTGTGGGGCTGAAAGCTGCAGTCCAAGGGAAAATGAAACAACACTGGCAATTAAAATTGGGGTTAAAACAAATAAAACAAACAGGGGTTTGTACAACCCATCCACAAGCAATCCTTTCCCAGGTTTGGGCTGTACCTTGGCCTGAGAGCAGCTCCAGAGGTGTGAGAGGTGAAGGCACGGCTCCTTCCCAGTCACCAGAGGGGCAGGGGGTGACAGCAGGGGCAGGCACAAAAAAAACCCTAATACAATGTGTTTTCAGCAAAACATTTCTCTCAGGAAGCACAGAGAGACAAGGAAATCAAACCATTACTCACTAGAAATTATTTACATTATCCACAAAGAATTCTGACGAATTTGGCAACTCTACTTACAGTCAGCTCCTCCTGTGACAAAACACCAGTTCAGAATGAACTTGTCTGGATAAAATTAGTTTTCTGTGACTGCTGGGAGAGAAGGACAAAGGTTTTTCCTTCATCCTTTCCTTCTTTGCCCAGCCAGATATGGATTCCACAGGGAAAACAGCACTTGCCAGCACCCTCCCCATCAAAAAATGTCACACAGCAAATCCATGCAAAGAATCCATTCATCCACTTGTAATCAAAAAAAAAAAAAAAAAAGAAAAAGAAAGCATACAGAGAAGCCTATCAAACTTCCCAGGCTGGTTTTAGAGTTTCAGAATTGTGGAGTTTAATAAATACCAAGTGTAACATCAGCACCCTCTGCTCCAGGGATCCCATTGCACAGGAGCAACACCCCAAAATCACAGCTGGACTTGAGATCTTAAAGGTCTCTTCCAACCTAAATGGTTCTATTATTCTATAAATGATTCTATGAAAAATCATTACTTTTGGAGATAGGAGGCTCTTTTTGATAGAGTTAAAAGTGGACTTGGTGGTTTTCTTCCACAAAGCACTAAAATGAGATGGAATTTAAAAACTCTGCAATGACAGAAAAACAAATTACCTGGGAACTGAGGTGGCTGTGGAAAATGCTTTGTGTGGGAGAAATTCATATGTAAATTGGATTTTTAAAGCAAGGAAATGTAGGATTTGCTGGTAAATGATGTGTACCTGTGGAAAAGGCAATGAAACCCCAGCTGGAGGCACAGCAGGGCCACAGTGACCCCAGCCAGGACACTTTTCCTTCCTGATCTCCTCCAAACTCCTCCTGAACAGACACAGCTCCTTCAAGACAACTGCTGAGGATGGGAACATGCAGTTTTCATTACAAGGTTTAAATGCATTTCCTAAAAATAACCTGCTGTTTGGGGCTTTCAGTATCAGAAATAAATCCATACACACCACTAAAAGCTGATTATAATTAGTCACACAAGTAAAATTATGAGTGTAATTAACTACAGCAATTAATTGAAATGCCTTTGGCACATTATTTCCCTTCTTGCTGTTGAGTGCAATTTGCATTTAAAGTTATATCATAAAGGGTATAAGATGGTAATCAATTTGGGTTATTTTATTACCTTTTACCTATGAATATCTTCTGAAGCGATTTAGACATCCAGCACTGTTTTAATGATTATTGTTTCCCCATAATCCACTCCAAGCTATCTAAACTTTTCCCTGCCCTTTCTTTTTATTGCTTCACAAAAATATATTGGTTTCCATCGAGTGGAATCACCTTTAGAAGGTCACCACCCTTCCCCTCCCCACCAGGGCTGCTCCTTGTTCCCAGCACTAAGAGATCTTGATGGGTGAGTTTGCAGATTGGGGGTGGTTATGAAGAATTTATGAGAGAGAAAGAAAGGCAGAGAACTTTTACATTTTGCTGATTGTGCTGATGTCGAGATTAAACTCCAGATAAATCATAGACAATCCCTATCAAGAGTGCAGTATCTTTGTAAGCCTCCAGTCATTGGAGTTTGTGGTACACAAAGCTCTCAGCTTTACACAAAATGCTTTTCTTACAGGCAGTAAAACACAATGGCTCGTGTTCCAGAGCCCAGCAGCCACTGGGAAACATAAGAATAATCATGGTAGAGAGCAGTGACCTCCCTGAGGAAAACAAAAGGAGTTAAGTCTTAAAAAGAGCAGGATAAAGACAAAAAATCGACTGTGGAGGCGCTGAAGCTTCTCTGTGAAGCTGAGACCCTCTGTGACTGATGGTGCCCCACATTCCCTTTCTGCCAAACACTGAGGAGAGGAGGATTCACCTCCCATTTCTACCTCCTCAGGGAATTCCAGGGCTCCCAATCCTTGGCACAGCTCAGACATTTTGGGGAGGATTCACCTCTCATTTCCATCGCCTCAGGGAATTCCAGGGCTCCCACTCCGTGGTACAGCTCAGACATTTTGGGGAGGATTCACCTCTCATTTCCATCGCCTCAGGGAATTCCAGGGCTCCCAACCCTTGGTACAACTCAGATATTTTGGGCTCAGACATTTTGAGCTGGGACAGCTCCAGAAACGTGGAGAGACCTCAGCCCACAGAAAAATTGCCAAGGTTCCATTTCCTCCAAGGGTTTTATAACCCTATTTTTAAACAATTTTTTTTTTGACTGGCAGGAGCCCAGTGTCTTATCAAGCACTGCAAAAGGGCTCTGGTGTCACCTCACCCCCTGGGCCGGGTTCCTGCTGTCCCTTTGTTCATGTGGCAGTGCCAGGCCATAAACGGGATGTTGGGGTTTATCATCTCACAGATAGGAGCGCACATGAAGGAACCCAATGGATTTATTCTAAAAAGAAAAAAAGCCATTAAACTCTTAAAGCACAAACACTCTGATCACCCTTTGAAATCCGGCCTAATTCTCGCTGCAGCCACGGGGCTGTGGCAGTGAAGGCCCGGTGGGACCGCGGGCAGTGCCCAGGCCGCGATTTCCAAATGCCTGAGGTAAAAACTTTCCAAATGCCTCAGGTAAAGTTTGCAAATGCCTCAGGTAGAGTTTATCAACCACTAAAATCCTGCCTGTGTGCTCGTGAGCGAGCTCGGCAAGGATTCAGAGGGACAGAGGTGAAAGCACAGGAGTTGTTCCCTCACGGACGCAGGGATTCAGCACCCCCTCACAGAGCTCAGTTCTTTACAGAAGAAAATCAGCAAGATATAAAAACGAAATTAATTTCCTCTCCTCCCATCCTTTACTCCTTTTCCCCCTTTTGTTTAAAAGAGAATCCCCAGCAATGACTGCAAAATCTCAGGGGCTCATAGGAGCAAACCAGGGCGGCAGCACAGGCTGGAACACACAGCCAGGCACAGGAGAAAACTGCAAAGATTAGGTGGAAACAGCAATATTCTGAAAGAAAAATTCAATTAGGGTCCTACCAAAAGAAATAAAATCCCAGACAGGGCACAGCACAACTGCAGAAATTAAAGATAATACAAGGGACCTGCCCACAACACATTGGGATTTTGGTGTTCCAAAAGGATTTGGGGAATCCTAAGCAGTAAAATTGCTGGGAAGTTTTTGGTACGGCTTGCAAAGGATTGTCAGCACCAGTCAGCTGAGCTCCAGCAGGGAAATTATTGTGCCAAAGGCAGCTGAGAGGGCTTGAAGGACTGGGAATGGTGCAGGTTGGTGTCCAGCCGACAGGACAGCACAGCCAGCCAAAATAAATCTGGCCCCTCTCTGCAAGCCGTCTTCCTCAAATGCCTTCCTTTGGAGTAATCTTTTATTTTAAGCTAAATACACAAACAAAAGAAACTAGTGTCAGTTTTACTATTGTACACATGAATCAAAAATATCCACTATAATCATCACCAAAATAAATTATTGTCCCGGTCTGGAATGGTGGGAAACTGCAGTTTTCCTTTCATTCAAGTGGAGGACATTTTATGGAAAGATATTCCTCAGGGATAACTGACATTTTCAAGGATTTGAGTAAGTGTTTTCAGACATTTATTCATATTATGGCTGTGCATATTAAATTTAGTACTGTGGGAAACAGAACAAGAGCCTGATGAGGATCTTAAATGGTCATTTTTACGCAAGAGAAATGAAGGATGACACTTCCAAAGGGGCAGAAGCACCTTAAAACTGCAGCTTTCCATGAAAATGAAACAGCAGATAGAATATATTTTGATATTTGCGTGACTGCACCCTTGTTCTTTAGTCAGGTAACTCCATGCAGCATTTCCCCAGCAAAGCACTTTCCAGCTGCATTTTAAGGCAGAGAACCCAGCTAAGAAAACCCTTCCCTGTCCCCCTTTTCCCTCTTTTATTTTTTTTTAACAGAAAGCAAAAGAAGTTTTGTTTAACGGGCTGCAGCAATCAGAGGGATCAGAGCTCAGGTTGCGGACGTGTCAGCTTTTCCACCACTGATCCTGTTCCCCTCAGCCATCCTGCATTTATTTTTAAAAGGTCATTAAGCAAGACACAAAAGGTGAAGTGCAACGTTACAGATTTATAACCTGGCTGGGCTCTGCCTGGAACACAGAGCTCAGGTACAGGAGGAGCCTCTTTGTGCTCTGCCACATCAAAGCCCAGCAGCCAAAGGCAGGGGAGGATACTCAGAAAGGAAATTCACATCTGTGTTCTATCCCCCTTTACCTGCCTTTAGTCATCCCTTAGTGTATTTTGTTTATTTGAACTCTACTCTTCCTCACACTCCACTTGGCTTTTGCTGTGTGGCAGCACTGCCACTCTCATGGAAGAAAACCTCAAATTACAGCCAGAGGTTTGGGCCCAGTTAAATCAGTTAAACAAGAGATTTTGTGCTAAAAGCTGATCATTCTTCAGGTCACTCTTAATTCTTACTACTTAAAGTGCACTTAGAGCAGCCAGACCTCTGGATTATGTTAAAACCCAAAGTTAATGTCTTTTTTAACTGAGCCACTATCTGAACACACACACACTGAAAACAATCACCATCCCTCTTATAATTCATTCATAATCACTTAAAGAAAAAAAAATAAAACGGAATTGGAAGGAAAGGTAAGAAGTTTAAACACCCAGTGTGACATCCTTGCTCACATCTCGTGGCCAAGCTGCTCCTCTGATATGCTGCCAACTCTTCATCAAAAAGCTTCCACTCCAACTCTCTTTGTTACCAGTTAAATGCTGGGGCTGCCTGTGCTCAAAGAGTCTGTGGGCCCGGAGATTTATTCCCTGGCGTGTGTCTCTTAAACAGGAACATTTATATAATCAAACCTGCAGATAAAAAGGCACAGCCACATGGCAAGCAAACATTTCCAACATGTTAGCTCCTGAGCAAGGTCCCAAACACGAGCTCACAGCCAGTGTGCAGCTCCAGGGCCTTCCTGGGTGGAATTCCTGAGTGGAATCCTTCCCTGCCCTTCAAGGAGAGTTTGGGTACAACAGGAGTGGCTTTGA
>WBNQ01061160.1:29819-58175 GCA_013401375.1 Spizella passerina
TGCAGCAGGGCTGGGAATGCAGCAGGGCTGGGAATGCAGCAGGGATGGGAATGCAGCAGGGATGGGAATGCAGCAGGGCTGGGAATGCAGCAGGGATGGGAGGGCAGCAGGACTTTCCCACCCCTGCCTGCCCAGGGACACCTCAGGCACCAGGACTGCACATCAGGTACCTGCACATCCTGTCCAAAGACAGAGCAAAGCCTTCCTGTACCTGAGGGATCACTTCACTGCTGACACGGATTGTTTTCAAGTAATAAGTGTTATTATCATCAACAAAATACCCAACTCACCTTTCATAAACAATGAAGAAGCTGTAAAGAATTGCTGGATGCCCGCCCATGCTTCAGCTTTTGGATTGACAAAGGCATTTAAGCTTCATAGAAGCAGCACAGATAATTCAAAGCAGGAAAACAGTTATTAAAAATTATCTGACAAGAAGTGACACTTCATCTGCATCCACAGTATTTAATTTGTTTGAATAATATAGTTACAGATAAACAGGTTCACTCCATATACAATTACCAATACCTTTGTTTTAATACAGCTCATATTCCAGTACATCAACACTATTTTATTTACAAGGCATTTATGTACATTAACATCTTTCTAAAGTCAGTGCATTGTCAATAAGTTTTATACAATAATTTACAAAGTGAATGTAGTTAATAGTTAACTTAATAAATTTACTACTAATTCTTGAATTAATTTAATTTAAAAAATTAATTACAACCAATGTAACAAACACAGAAGATCAAATAACATTAGTAGATTGTGCTACCTGCTTAAATAAAACATTTTAAAGTAAATCAGTTGAAAATCTTTCACTTTTCATGGAGTTTGCGGAGGGAGGAGTAGACAAGTGGGTGTTGAAAAAGCTTCTAACCTAGAAATTCACTAGTCATGTCTGCTTCTCTTTAGGCTCAATGTTCAGACCACTTTAAAGATAAAAGACCATAGAGGATAAGGAGCAACACCTGACAGGTAAGACAAGACTCATTTTGGAACAGATCTGCTGTCCCCAAAGAGGCACAGCCTCCCCAGGCTGGCAGGGCTCTGCCCGAGCAGACAGCCACACCAGCTGATAGCATTTCCTCCATGGATAAACCCCAGATCCTCCTGGAAATGATAAATGCTGGAGGTCTGGCATTCTTGTCAAACACCCCAAAATGAATCCAAACATTAATGGCAGAGAACCATGTGAGTAACAGTTTTGTTAGTGAAGGTACAAAAATCTAGAGAACTGGGAAGATGAAGCATGACAAAATTAATAAGCTGCTTAAGCTCAGCTGAAGAACAAAAGGCCAAAAGAGTGAAAATTTTATCTTCATTCAGATATGCAAACAATTTAACACTGAAAATGTTTAAAGAAATGCCTGCTCAAAAAAAAACCAACTCTCTTTTTTTCCAGTCTCTGCTAAGACTCAGTCACACTTCCCTTCATGCAAGAAGCCCCTTGAATTGCAGAGCATGTTGCAAGGGCATGGAAAGCAAGTCTGGTTTAATTGCAAGAAATTGCATAACCTGGTGTAACAAACAAACAAAAAAAAAAGATGATTTGAAAAGGCAATCAAATTTTGAAACAAGAAACTGAGTTAGGAAACCAATAAAAAAAACCTCCATCCATGAATGCTACGACAGCTACCTGACAGCCACAGCTTCTTCCTTGGAAATACACAGTGGGTACTCACAGCCATTCACTCCAGAGCCCTTACAACAACAACAACAAAACCAAACAAACGTGGCTTTCAATTGAATCAGATGCATTTTCAAAAGTGCAAATTTCAAAAGCAACACCAGTCATGAAACATAAGCTCAAGCATCTCTCCTTCCAAAAGCTGGGAACGTTCTGTGCAATGTGCACATTTTAAGACACCGTGAGTGTAATCACAACTACTCTCTCCAACCTGAAGTTTCTTCTTGAGGCAGCTCAAAAGAGTTTGAGCCAGCACTCTTCAGGCAGAAAAGCCATTCCTGAAACATGTTGATCTGCACAGCCAACACGTGGAGAAAACACAAGTATAATAAAACCATTCAAGTGTAGAAATTAATCTCTTCTCAAATGATGATTTGGTTGTGCTCCCAACATACAGAAAGAAAGCAACTGACACACATTAGTGGTGGCAAAACTGGAAACTTTTCTTCCCCATGGCAATAATTTGTTTCCATTTGTGCACTTTTCCTTCTCTTGCCTTCCCTGTTTTGCCAATAAAATGCAATAAAACTGCAGGAAAAAGGAGGTAGCAATATCATGTTGTCCAAAGACAACACTAGAAATTGTTTTTCCCCGTTACCTTAAACCTAACCAGAGCCTCAGGGGGTGTTAGAACAGTTGGTAAACTCTACACTACTCTGTTTAGCTCTTATTTGGATGTTTAATTTAGCTCTTATTTGGTCCTAGTTGGCTTTTCTCAAACCATTGGATTTAAAGGCCAGTGGCAGTCTCAGATGTCCAACATCAGAAATGTTTCGAGCATGTAGTGAGAAAACAGAACAAAACAATACTACTGGATATTAACTGCTTAACCAGGGGCTCTTTTTGTGCTTTCAGCTCACAGGGGACAATGACAACCACAAGCTGCTCTCTGGCTCAGTCAGGGCCTCCCCAGGGCCGCGTCCCAGGGTTTCTCCCCCAGCCCAGGAGCCCAGGCTCACTGCAGCACACAGTACTTCTTGTAGTCGGACTCGAAGTCCTCGTCCATGCTGCTCGTGTCTGCCATCTTCTTGCCATCGATCTTGGGCAGGAACTGGGCATAGTCCACCCCCTGCTGCTCGTAGAACAGAATGTAGGCAGAGTCCGTGTCGATCTCGTCCGGGTGCAACTCCTGACACAGGGAAAACACCCACAAAAACCCCATGGGACAACTGCTGCACTTCAGACACACACTGCTGCCCCTAAAAGGGTGTTCTTAACTGGGTGCAACAGAAGGAATCCCATGTTCTGTCTCCCCTCTTTGTTATCTCGCTCCTTGAATTACTTGGGAACTCTGACAATTTTATGGTGATGAATGCAAATACTTAGAAGTGTTAGAGCTGAGTTATTCACCAATTGAATACAAACTGCTGCCATCATGGAAATGTATTCCTGGCTTTCCATTCTTAGTCATTTTTACATCTTTGTACAAAACAAGCATCTTCCCTTAACTGTGGGAGCAGCTGATGAACAGATGTTACCTTGGAAAAAACCTCACGTACAATTTCAGCCAATAATTTTAATATTTATCTGGTGCAGCTTTGGAGATGCTTCTGATTTCAAACAGCAGCTCTCCACAAATGTTTGAGTTAGTGGAAGGTGTCCTTGCTCACAGCAGAGGAATGGAATGGGATGAACTTTAGGGTTCCTTCCAATCTAAACCACTCTGTGATTCTAAAATTTCTTTAGCTGGAATTTCCGATTCTAGGTTTATTCAGCTCTGGTTAATGAAGGCAAAAATTATTTGAAATAATTAGAATAATGATGTGAAATAATGAGGAAAAGAAGTGCTTTACCTTGCAGCTGCTGTCATTGTAGCAGTACCACTTGTTGTTCGGGTTTTTGGCATAAGTGACGTAATGACCCCCTCCCATAATTCCTGAATGGCACTGAGGAAAACGAAGAAGAAAAGAAATCCTGGATCAAACACCCAATAAATGATTCCCAAGTTCATTATCTGTGAATGAGCCATCATGACATCAGCTGGAGCTGACTAACTTTTCACACACATGCAAATTAGCAGACACATAATTCACCCCCAGTTTTACAGCGACTTTACGGCACTGACTTCTGCCCTATGGAGGGGCAGATGCCTGTGCTGGCACAAACCCAAGGAAGGCATTTGGCTGAGCAGCGTGCCAAGGGGGAGCAGCACCTACCGAGATTGCATATAGGTTGTAGATGGGGCTGACCCAGACGTCGTCTCTGTCTCTTTGGTCGTCGGCGGTGTCGTCCTCGCTGTGGTTCTCGCCCTGCCCGTTGCTGAGCGAGCTCTGCTCCCACAGGTACCCGTTGGCCAGAGCCCCCTCGCTGTCCTGCCCGGGGTACAGCTCGCTCTGGCTGCCCCCCAGAGCCTGTCCTTTAGTCAGGCCATCCCCCTGCTCGTGCTCAGCACCGTTCTCCCTGCTTGCAGCCAGGTTTTCCTTGCTGCTGGACAGTTTGTTTTTCCCCAGCTGGGGCAGCCGCAGGCGCCCTTTGCCTCTCCCCAAAGTCCTTGGGCTGCTGTTGGGGCTGCTGTTTTTGCTTGAGGGGCAGCTGGTTCCACTTTTCCTCCCCAAGGATGGAGATGCTGGGACAGAAAGCGCAGAGATTACTAAGATGAATACAAACACAGTTTAGATTTCTTTTTAAAGTGATTTTTTTGAATAACTAAACATTTAACCCCACTATTTCACTGCAGCTCATGAGTAATATATAGAAATAAAAACCCCATCTTTGTGCACACCTAAAAACTGAAATTATATTATTTTATGCAGAAGCACATGCCTCACTAATTCCAGCCCACTTACACAAGTACCAATATCTGTTGCCACTGAGCAACTTCTTAAATTTTCTTTCATTTTTTATGCTAAAGCTTCACTAAGGAACATTTCCAAGTGTAGTGCTTTGGCAAAAAAAAACATTAACATTTTGTACACAACATTTTTCCCCTCCAAACACCAGCACAGAGTGGAATTTTCCCCAGTCATCCCCTACCTTTGACATTATTGAGGACAGAAGTGTTTAGGGAGGATGGACTCCGGTTCAGTGTGTCCCCTTCTCCTGCTGTGCCAGTGCTCTGCACATCTGCTTTCCTGCTGTCCCCCTGGCCAGGCCGTGCTTCAGGAAGGCTCTCAACCTGCAGGGTGAGCTGCTTCCTTTGGAAATGACTCGGATCCCTTTGTACCAAAAAGGCACTTGGGTCAAAGTTTTCTCTGGGAAATTTAACAATTTTCTGGGATTTTATCCAGCGGCCGTTAACGAACTGAAATCTTTTCAGGTGAATGATCTAAGGGGAAACATGGTAGAGAAAATTATTAAAGGGGGGCAATGACATCCCAGTGAGTAATGTGATTGTTCAAAGAGAGCTTTTCCTAAAACAAATACCTTTTATTCTAAGTTAGTAAAAATCATGCTCTGTGTGACAGTTGGATTTTGGGATCGAGCTGGTAAAATATGAAACTAGTATTTTCATGTGGAAATGATGGCAAAGGTTGCTTCAATTCAGTGATCAGCACTGTCTGTTTTGAATAAGCTACCAAATGTGAAAAATAAAAACTGCAGGTGTCCCACAACCAGAGAGGAGATCTTGTCACCATCTGAGCATGAGCTGTGTCAGAGCAGCTGACACTGAGCACAAACCACCACCATTTCCTGCAAGGCAGCAGCTAAAAACATTCTAAAGGATTTGAGGTTTGCTTTATTTGCCTGCAAACTCAGTCAGTGCCCCACCTGAGAGTGTGAACAAAGCAAATCATCTTATTCACAGCAAGGCGACTTGGCAGATTTGGGGACAACGTATTTGGGTTTGCTGCTAAGGAGGAAAATGACACAAGATCCTACCAAAATAGGGGGAAGTCTCCAGAGATCCAGTTTCTTGGTGGCCAGACAGTGGGTCTTGCACTTGGAGCAGTAGTACATCTCATCCTCGCCCAGCTCCTCCTCGCTGGTGAAGGCTCTCAGGCAGCTGTCCAGGTTGATGGGCTCTGCCTGGGCTCGGCGGCTTTGCTCAACACTTTCATGTTCTTCCACGATCTGAAGGGAGAGGAAACTGTCTCTGACTTGGAAATGAAACACACACTGCTCAGAGGAGGGCTCTCCTCACAGTATCACAAATAACTTCGCTGGGTTGTTCAGAATTAAAGATAAAAAGCAGATGTGGTTAAGTTTTAGCAGGAATTTCATTTCAGCTATGAAGAGGCAGATAAAAATAATTCACTGTTCTTATACTTAGGCTCTGCTTATAAATTATCCATAAAGCACAACTTTATAGATAAAACTCACAAACTGGAACAGTTATTGCAGATTCACCCAGCTACAGGCTCACCTTCAGATGTGTTTTGTTGGCTTAATGAGGAAATAGGTTTACTCACATGCACAACTGTTTAGAATTACAGAAAATTTATCAAATTAAGATATTTTGTAATGTATTATGTAATGTATTATTATATATCTTGACTAGCTTAAAAGCAACTCACAACAGACAGCAAATGCACTGCTGTGGTTCTTTAAAAGCTTCCCTTCCACACCATTAGACCCCATAAGAGGCCTAACATCAAGACATTGATTTATCCAGAATATATTGTCCCATGACTGCTGCCTTTGGTTTGACAGGGAGGGACAAAAGCAGCATCACAGAAGCCAGAGGGCTGCAGGGGTGGTGTCCAGAGGTGCTGGCAGGGAACAAAGGCTCCTGCTGGCATTTACCCGCTCCTGCGAGGTCTGGTAGCGCAGGTGCAGCGCGGTGGGGTCCCAGTCCACAGCGATGCAGGCATTGCCCACACAGGCCCTGTCCTCTGAGCACTCGATCCTGCAGCCACGGCAGAACCTGCAGCAGAAATTGGCTCTGGTCAGTGCAGGCTCCAATCATTTCCACATTTCAGTTCTGCTCCTGGTTTGGCTCCTCTGCACCCTCCAAGCTCCAGGCTTCAGCTTCAGTGTGAGGCATTTTTATGCAGCAACGCTCAGGGTTATTTGTGTTTTTAATGCAAAACTTTATCAGAGTGAGAAAGGGATGCAGCTGGGTGAGCTCCACCATCTGCCTGCACATGATCCACTGGAAGGTGTCCCTGCCCATGGAGGGGTTGGCATGGGATGATCTTTAAGGTCCCTTCCATTATGATCCAGTGCTGACCAAACCCAGCTACATCCCCAAAAACTCCACTGCTCTGTCTCCACAGGTCATTTTCACCATGATAAATAATTCTAAGAGCTACAAAACACTTTTTAAAAAATTAGTTTATGGCCTGAATACCTTCCAGCAAAGGTCTGGAATTTTCATTAGCAAGTCTTTGTTTATGGGAAATTCCAAGCATCCTTCCAGGGTGAGTTTCCCATTTATGATCCATTTATGATCCATTTATGGTCCATTTATGATCTTACCCTTCAAATGGCAAGGAACCCACAGGGGCAGATGAATTTCATCTAAAAATGTGGGTTTGTGTGAATCCCCCCAGACCATGCAGGTCTGTGGATCCAAGGCTGCACACAGACACAGAATATTGTAAGGGGTTAACAGGTTCTGGATAATCTCATTTCTGTCTCCTAATTTAAAGTTTCTGTGGCAGCAGAACTTTCAGCTCTGCAAGTCATAAAAGCTGTGCTGCAGAGCAAGCCTGCCTGGAGAGAGTTCTGGTGAAATTACATTCCAGATTCTTATTGTTTGATATTACCTCTGAAGTCTGAAATGTACCACAGCCCCATTACCATAAATTACCTTTCTGCTGGAGTGATTCCCTGCTGTAAATGGAAAAAAGGACAATTTACCTGTACCATGGACACCAAGCACAAGAATTTCCATCCTTCTGAACTACCCTGAGGGTGAAGGGGTACTGATACCCCATGCTGTCATCACTGCAACAGAGGAGAACACAACATCAAACAGCAGCACTCACTGCAATTACCTCCCTTCACTGGCCTTGTTATGATTACTTAAAGAAAACCCTCAAAATGATAATTTTGGTTACAATTTACTATTAAAAGCTGCCTTTCCATGGCTTAAATTCATCAGATATAAATAATCATCAATCACTGGATAAGAACACAGCCAACATTTAAGTGCAGCTACATTTAACTCTACTAAAAAGATTTTAATTTTAATTACTGCCATTATTGTGAGAAACCAAATGAACAGAATTTTCAATCTTGCAAGCAAGTGCAAGGCACTGCAGTGTAACTCAGATACAAGGCTGAGGTGCCCAACTCACCAGTCCTGTGCATGGTTACTGGCTTCCTGAGGAGGGAGGGGGCTGGCCAGCCTGGAAACCTGGATCCACACAGCATCATAGAGGTCCCTTTTCCGTGTGTGAACTGTGCAGGGAACAATCAAGGGCATCCCAAAGAGACTGGGCCTGTTCTTCTGAGATGAGAGAAAATACAGCTCTGTCCTCATCTGTGGGAGCAAAAGGAGGAGTCAGATGTGAAGGTGCATTAGCTCACACTGCAATAATCACCTGGATTGCTGGCCTTGTGACTTATTTCAGACCTTGGCAATTAAAATTAATCAACAATTGTACTAAAATTACTCTTAATTCCAATATTAAGTATTGTATTGAAAAATGTTTCTATTTTATGACATGATGATGATGAGGTTATCTGACCATATCTCACATAAATGTGTGTAATTATTGTGTGCACATTAAAAAAATCTGGTTTTTTCAGATTTCTTGCCAAGTGTGCAAGGGCACTGACCATTTTCCTGTGCACTGCAATGATGTAGCCTGTGCAGGGGCTGTCACACAGCGAGGGCACGTGGCCATTGAGGGTCCAGCTGCGCTCTGTCCCACATGGCACCACAGTGTTTGGCATCCCGTTGGGAATGAGGCTTGGCTTGGGGATGTCCCCGTTCATCAGGATGGTGGGGGCTCCGTTGGCTGATGGCCCAGGGGAGGTCTCTGCAGGCAGACAAATCAATTGTCAATTATCACAGCAGCCACAGCTGAGCAGGGTTTTCATCCCCTCCATTCCGAGCACAACCTGCACGTTCCTTTCCGTAATCCTCACTTAATGAGAAACTTTGGTGCTGAGCTTCTCCACAGAGTGCAGCTCACAGGAGAAGAAAAGCAGAGTTTTGTCTCACCTGTCTGCACAGGGCTGGAGGCTGAGGTGGGGGAGCCTGGGATGGGGATCTCAAACGCGCACAGGAAGCCGCTGACGGACAGACGGACCTTCTGGTTGTCCTGGGGGAAGTTCTTCAGGAGAGAGGGAAAGCTGCTCAGCCACTTGGGCACCTTCATCTGGGACCAAAATGTCTTCTGTTCTTCTGCAAGCTGCGTTTATCAGCTCCTCCCTCCCTCCCATCTGCCTGCTTACACCTTCCCAGGAGAATAAAGGAGCCCAAGCCCTCTGCAGGAGTTATCAGTGCTCTCTAATCACACCCAGAGCATCTCATTTCAAGCACTTTTAATCTGCAGAAAAAAAAAATCCCCCTGGAAATATCCCCACACACTATAAGCCAGTCATGACTATTGGTCCTGATGTCTTTGTCTCATCACAACACCTTAACTTGAGATTTATCACCTCAAGATCATTTTTTCCCCTAAAAACATCATTAGCAATCAATTTTAATCTATTTACAGCAACCCAAATTACTGTTTAAGAATGAAATAAATGTTCATCTAGAGACATAACTAAACTGATTTTTTACCATACTTTTAGTTAAATTATTTCACAGCTCTTGTAAGCAAAGTTTAAATGTTAAAAATAACAAAGAAGCAACAAAACCACCCAAAGCATGTTGCAGTAATAATTAACCTTTTTTTCTTTTTACCTTTATATTGGAGCTGTGCACCTCTGCAAGCAGAATCTGCTCTGGTTTGAGGCCACAGAGTTCACTCAGCTGCTTTTTCAAGCCTGTGTACTTCTCATCCATGTTCAGCCTCAGCCCATATCGAACAGGAGTGGTACCATCTAATTTAATGACTTTAAAGGGGAAAAGAAACACCCTGGTCAGCAGCCCAGGCAGGTTTTAATGACTATAATACATTACAGCTCTCCACTTATTGGAAAATATTTTTTTCCCAACTTGAACAGATGATTTATTTCATTTTCTCAGTCAATTTTTAAGGTCTGCAGGCAATGTCACAATGTCAGAAAGTCTCTTGCTGCATAGGCAGTAAAAAATGGTTTCAAAATTTGTTTCACTTTTTTACCATCTTTCCTTTTGCCCCTTTTCCAGCACTCCACAGCTCCTTCAGTTCATGACCCATACTGTATTTTCACTCCAGCCCCTGTTTTTCCTCTGGGCAGATTTAGGACAACCTCCACAAGAGAGGGAAGTTCTCAAAATTCCCATTTAAAAAAGGTTTTATATTAAATTCTTCAATCAAGACTAAAAATGGGCCATCCTTTTCTGTTTCTAAAGGTTTTATCCTGGTTTAACTGTGTTCCAATGAAAATTCTTGCACTCTTATATTAAAATGACTGTATTACTCTAAATAAATAGTAACACAAACAAAATTTGATGTTTTACAGCTGTTCCACTCATACAGATTTTATCTGAGGAATGGCACATTTACACCACTCACCTGTAATTTCTAGGTGCATGTAGCTGTCCATTGGCAAAGGCAAAGATAAAAAATTAAAAGGGTCAAACCTAACACTTATATGCCCACAAGTTTTACATTTCACTTGTGACTTCAGCTGCCCATGAAATAAATCTACAACAATGGATCTGTTTCTTCTCAGATGGTTTTCCCAGGCCTGAAATGAAGCACAAAAAATAGAATACCAAGTTAGAAACTGGACACTACTTCACTGGTCTCCAAAGTTTCATTGGCCTATGGGAGTCAAAGTATTTCCACAACAGTTATTTCCTAATTTCTAATAAATTTAGTTACAGAACAAGTAAAGTTCTCAACACTATAATCAAAGTATGACACAATTTAAAATTTCTGAGGGGATCATCAGGCATCTTGAAATATTTTGATACTCCCTAATTTTGAGTTATTAAAATTGTTGTATCATCTTCATGATTTTATTACAACAATTAAAATCAATTTTCAACTCAAAAGTGAAATTATCTCTGTAAATCACAGCTCTGACAAGATCCAAAAGGTGCTAGAGTCCCAAAGGCAGCTTCATCAATAATTTCTCAGCTTAGCACTGTGAGGAAAAGAAGAAACACACAAAAACCCCAAAGATTTGAAGCCCCACCTCTGCTGCCACCTCCCAGTCTGGCCGCCCATCACTGTCCTTCAGCTCCACATATGGCTTATCATGAACTCTGTTCAAGTCCTCATGGAGCCCATCCAGGAGAAAAGCCAGAAGCTCCTGGGAGTCTTGCTGTTGAAAGCCATTAAATCTTGGAGCATATTTTGCTATTGTCCACTAGAAAAAAAAAAAACAGCAGAAATTTATTTAATATCATGTATGAAAATGTAAAAATCCATCAAAATATTGTAGATGAGACGTGCTGTCAATGAACACAAATTCAATTGCCAAGAGCTGAAGGGAGCCCCTTTGCTTGCAGAAGAAAAGCTCATTTACAGGTAAAAATGAACCTTTTTTTTGTACCTAAAAAAGGCTACAAAAGCCACCTCTTATGGCACAACTTGTGTCATACCACATAACTCCTTTATAACCACAAATTCCACCAGGTCTGATGAACACTGGCTCCTTCCAGGGAAAACTCTGAGTGTCCAAACTGCTACAATACAGGTAACACCAGGAAAAAGTGCACTGAATTTCTGCTTTTCCATGAAATCCTTGTTTTCCACCCCAGAATAACTCACCCTCAGCTTTAAGGGGGCTATGTTCTTCTGGGTGCCACTCCACAGCTCCTGCACCAAATCCCCATAGCACTTGGCCATGTGTCCTTTCATTCCTATGGGATTTGTCCTGGAAATCACAAAGGAATTAAATCACAAAGGAATCAATACCAGGCTCAAATGGAAGCACAGCTCAAGGCTGGAGCTGAAGGAAGCACAGCAGCTTCCTGCTCCCAGCAACAGGAGGTTGTGTTTCCATGCCTCTGAAGCAGTATCTGCTGCAGAGCTGCTAACACTGAATTTAAATCATTCCTTCCCCCTGAATTGCAGCTTGCAGAAGCAGACAGCCCTGAATAAATGTTCCAGCACCCAAACTCCACTGCTGTCCCCCAGGATCACCTGTTCAGCTCGTAGAGATGCCTCCCTGAGATGAAGTACCGGGTCAGGGGCTGCGTGTTGCTGACACACTGGATGCTGGAGTTCATGAAGCACGTGTTCCCCAGGTTGCTCAGGCCTGTAGCACCCTTCTCAGTAGGAACTGAGCAAAAAAATCATCATTGTAGCAGTTGGGCAGATGAGGAAATTCACAATGTTGTAGCAGCATCTTCTCACAGTGAGCAGTTTAATGGAACGTGCTCCCAGTTATGACACTCCATGGATGCAAAAAATGCTGAAAATATCTGCTCTCCCAACTCTGCCTCCCAGAAATTGAGGTATTTTGTTGATCTGATCCACCACAGACAGCAGTGCAACCCACACAGAATATTTACAGGTAATTATGGTACTGAAAATTCTGGATTTGTTTGTTAAAATCTTAATTATTCCTTGCTTTAACAAAATCCAAGGGAATAAACAAAAAATCCCACCCTCCCACATCTCCAGCATTTAAGTTCATACAAAGGCCAAGCAAAGCAGCATAAAAGATTTCACCCAATGTTAACAGGACTTGTGTTTAAAAGGATTGTTTCAACATTTCAATGCTTTTTGGGATTTTTCTTCTCATCATAATCCAGTGACACTGTGAAAGACTCACCTTTGTGTCTGTCTATTTTGCTGCTGTTTGCTATAAAAGACATCTCTTCTGGCCAGCTCATGTCTTTGTTTCGAACTAGAAAAGGACATGAAAAGGGGCTTTTAAAAATTGTTACTTACTCCAGAGAGCTTACACAGCTGAAGAGGTTTAATTAAAATTTTCTAATATTTGGGATTAGAAATGTGCTTACTTCTAGCTATTGTTTTTGCTAGTTTTCATTTCAATGTTTCTAATCATGATTGGAACTCATTCTAACACTGGCATCCCTCCAGCCACACCAGTCACATCTTTAGGAAGCAGCCTTGGGATTGCTTTTGCTCTTGATTAGCAAATTTTTCAGTGCTTATTCTAATTCTCAATAAAGATCCACCAGCTCTGAACAAATCAGTTCATGAGCCACCATTATTATTTTATGTTGTTGCAAACCAACAGAAGATCCAAATGTATTTCAAAACAGGGGCAAAATACATGTAAACTTTGCTAAATTAGCTTTGCCACCACCTCCCCGCAGGTTCCCTCTGCAAATCTCTATTTTTAGAATAGTATATTATCCTTTTTATACCTTCTATTACTAAATGCTGCTCATCTTGGATTTTAAGGTATTCCAGTCTGTGATCTTCATCATCCAGCAAAGTGAGATAGTTCTGCAGGAAAAACAAAACACAGCATAGAATTAGAGTTCTGCATGAACTGAGGATTCTCTGCATGAACTGAGGATCATCTGCATGTACTGAAAGGATCCTGTACACTCTGAGGATCTTCTACAGGTCCTGCACTCTGAGGATCCTCTACGGGTCCTGAAAGGATCTTGTACACTCTGAGGATCTTCTCCATGTACTGAGAATCCTCTACACTCTCAGGATCCTACACATCTAATGAAAGGATCCCTACACTCTGAGGATCCCATGTATCTACTGAAAGGATCCCTACACTCTGAGGATCCCATATATCTACTGAAAGGATCCCTACACTCTGAGGATCCCATGTATCTACTGAAAGGATCCCTACACTCTGAGGATCCCATATATCTACTGAAAGGATCCCTACACTGAGGATCCTCTCCCCTCCAATGGGAATTAAATCACAAAACCCTCTGACAAACAATCACCAAGAGCCTTTAACTGTGAGGGATCTTTATGGGCGCTCTCATTTCCCTGTGCATGTGCAGTCAGTAGATTCTGGAGGGAATAAGAACACATAAAATAAAAAGCAAAGCACGAGGGCAGGCAGAGGGGCAGGGTTACCTCGCTGTTGTAGAGCCACAGGCGCATGTCCTCCTCCTTGATGCGCAGCCGCTGCGACAGGTACTCGTGGATCTCCTTGATGGTCTGCATGCGGCTGAAGCAGCCCGTGTAAGCCAGAACCCTCTTCAGAGGGGCATTTGGGGAGGGGACATTGCCTGCATTCACAGGGGGACAGCAGGAAAGCATTTCAAACACAGCTGCATTTACCCACAGGTCACATCAACAATTGTACACTCTGCAAAAAGCGTTCTACACTTGTGGTGTTTAGCAGCTAGGTGTAAAAGTAGTTGTTACTGAGGCTTTGGGACAACAAACTTGCTGTCACAAAGCAGGTAAAATGCCTCCCTTCTTAGTAAAACCTATTAGAAAGTTGCTTCTCTGAAATTCTCACAGGAAATAAAAAAATTCAATGGGGTTCTACAAGTTTTCACAATTCTTTTTGTCTCCCAAAGACACAGTATGAGAGGCAAAGGGAATTTTCAAAATAAAGGACTTCAAAATTTCATTAGGATTTCCTTTTTGAGAGAATGTTATAAGTAATATATAAGGTACAAAAATCAGTTTGACTATTTTTGGGAGTAGCATGACTTTGCTTCAGCTCTTCTGTGCACATGAAATCAGCCTGGCAGCTCACAACAGAAACACTCTTAATAACTAAATTTCTTATAACTAAATTCCTCAAAACATTCTGTGATTTCCACCAAAATTTCTCAACAAGCTCACGTTTGCAACAACAAATTAATTGGTCAAGATTGTTGCTCTTTCTAATGGGAGCTCATCTTTAAATAAAAGATTTGCACGAGAGATGAAACCAACTTTAAAGATGGGAATTTCTTTTGAGCTTTTTTTGGTTAAAATTCAGAAGTTCCCCACTGCTTACAAACATAACAAGCTTTTATTATCCAGCTCAAACCAAACTGGGCAACTGCAATAGTGAAGTAGCCTGAGGAGTGGCACAATTCTATTTTCACTGTTAAAGGATTACAATAAAATCAAAAGTACAACATGAAAAGGTGCAGTATTACATCATCACATGCAATTTGACAAGAGAGTAAATGATACCTTATAAATCAGCAAAGCATCAATCTGGCTTCAGTGTACCAAGCAAAGTACTCAGGTTTTTTAAAAGAAAACAACATTTTCTGAGATTAGGGATCAGAGGATTAGTTGTAAGATTACAGCAAGAAAGCACATTTGAGAACTCCACAAGATTAATAACAGATTGGACAATCAAATTAGTGCAGTGCAAAGTAATTCCAAATCAAGATCAAATTTGGCACGTGAGAAGATTCTGTTCATTGGAATTTGGGCATTTTAGGATGTCCAAACAAAGCAGTTTCCATTGGATTAGGTCAGGCAGGAAAGCTGAGTGTGGGCAGAGCAGGTTGTGCAGCACAGCTCGATGGCACAGGCAGGGCTGAGATCCTCCCAAAGCAGTGAAAACCTGAGCATCTGCACCAGGTTCTACCCACATCCTGACTCTGGCAAGGCTGAAGGATTTGCTGAGTTTTCAGCAGTCAGGTGAGCCCATTTTTGGACACTTTACTGTGGATGTCCACATGTGAGTGCAGGGATTCCTTCCAACCTCTTGTGTGAGGCAAACTGGGGACTGGAGACAATTCCTGCAACACCTCGGCTGAAATGTGAAGCCACAACCTAAGATTACCCTTGTACAATCTTTTGGTGAGCATTACCACCACAATTATGACAAACAGATTTTAGCTGGGTGTTTATGCTTTGTATGTAATTGTCTTTTTGAACTACACCAAACAATAGTCTTCATATTCCATTCATTTCATCGCTCTCTAAAGAGCATTAAATAATTTTGGGCATCAAAGCCCAGCTGCCCAAGTAACTCAGAAGCATTTGGCTGAGCATCAATTGAATTTATTGTGCCACTGCACTATCAGAGAGGCACAGAGGCACTATTGCATGGCTACAGCAATCACTCCCAAAATGGGAATGCCCAGCTCTGGCTCTCCTGATCAGTTCAGCTTCTGCAGTGCTCATTTCTCACCTTTAACTCACCCATAAACATGGGAATGAACAGATTTCCCTGCAAATGCTCCCTGGAACCTTTTCCCTTGAGGAGAGTGCAGGGGAGCCCTGGATGCTCCCCTGGAGCCTTTTCCCCCAAGGAGAGGGCAGGGGAGAGCCCTGCAAGTGCTCCCTGCACCTTTTCCCTCGAGGGGAGCCCTGGATGCTCCCTGGAGCCTTTTCCTCAAGGAGAGGGCAGGGAAAGGCCTGGAGCCTTTTCCTCGAGGAGAGGGCAGGGAAAGCCCTGGAGCCTTTTCCCCCAAGGAGAGGGCAGGGAAAGGCCTGGAGCCTTTTCACTGGAGGAGAGGGCAGGGAAAGGCCTGGAGCCTTTTCCCCCAAGGAGAGGGCAGGGAAAGGCCTGGAGCCTTTTCCCCGGAGGAGAGGGCAGGGAAAGGCCTGGAGCCTTTTCCCCCAAGGAGAGGGCAGGGAAAGGCCTGGAGCCTTTTCCCCCAAGGAGAGGGCAGGGAAAGGCCTGGAGCCTTTTCCTCGAGGAGAGGGCAGGGAAAGGCCTGGAGCCTTTTCCCTCGAGGAGAGGGCAGGGAAAGCCCTGGAGCCTTTTCCCCCAAGGAGAGGGCAGGGAAAGGCCTGGAGCCTTTTTCCCCAAGGAGAGGGCAGGGAAAGCCCTGGAACCTTTTCCCTCGAGGCAGGGCAGCCCTGGAAGCTCCCGAGCGCCGATGGTGCCGCAGGGCGATCGAGCTGCAGCACAAGCACAGCACAGGAAGCTCCCCCAGCCTGGGCTGGCCTAGAAACTGCACAGGGGATGGTGGTTCTTGCTGCATTCTTAAGTTACCTCTGGGCAAATGCTGAGGGAACATTCTGAGGCTCATCATACCCATATTGACCCAGACGTTGGACTGCTGGGTGCGCGTGGCCGGCTGCTGCCGCAGGAACAGCAGGTACCGAGGGAACAGCTCCAGCTCTGGCACGTTGGTCTTGCTGTTCTTGATCACCTGCAGAACATGTGAGGAACATTGCAGAGACTCACCTTGCAAGTGTGGAGGGAATGGCAATAGGAACAGGAGTGATTCGTTCATTAAAAAGTGGTTAAATTATTAAAAAGCCAAACTCTTTAATGAGGAGACAAAAAATCCAAACTTCTCGTGGGGTTTTAGGCAAATATCCCCAGGAATGACAATTTCCTGATTCCTAAGCACTTTTTGGAGCTTATTAGCTGCAGGTTGTCAAAAGCAAACACCTTATTTAGTGCAGCATCACTCTCTGCACCACACCATGGAAAGAATCTTTTTATAACTCCTGGAATATATGTGAATCCACAATGAACCTCATTAATTCCACTCAGTGTATAATACTTGCACATAAAAGTTTCACAGCTGTTGAAAGAACTGACAAATGCAGGATAAGACATTTGGTTTGAACTTTGTGAACCACAGGATTGACTTAAAGCCTTCATATTGTACAAACAGGCTGCAACCTCCTTTTGTTGCATTGACAGGAAAAGCTGAAATTACCCCAAAACATATTTTGCAGCTTTTCAGCCACCATTTCTACAAAGATTTTGCCACTTAGATCTGTCCAAATATACAACCAGAAATGGAAGGAATGTTCAGTCTTTTTGTGACCACGTGAAGCAGAAGAAAGTGGCTCAAGCTGTGAGAAGGAAGGTACCACACTCAAGTGCCACAGTATTCAACTTCAGCTACAACAAAAACAATGGCGATGACATTTTCTGAGGGAAAAAAAGCACATTGCTTTGTGTATAAAGTGATGTGGCCTTTTCTGGATCATGAAAGGTGTTTGTTTCCATGGAGAATGTGTGGGAGGAGGTAAGAAGCCAGTGATTTTTCCCTGTAAAATAATTGTCTGCACTAGAGCCAACAGACCAAATTGTCAAAAATATAGAGATAATCCTCTCCCATCTGTGACACTGAATGTTTGTGACATCAACAACCAAAAACCTATTGCTACCAGCACAAAAACCCCCTCATATCCTTTTTTTGAGTGCATCTCCTACAAGGGACTACCTGACACAGAACAAACCAACCACTCTGTGGAATAAATACGCCCAAGAAAAACTGAAGAAGAAGTTCCCAACATTTCCAAGAGAGCAGACTCCTGCAGCTGCAGCTCCCAGGTGCTCCTGAGCAGCCATTCTGGCAGAGGAGAGTGCTGGCCTCACCTACTGCCAGCTGGCTCCCAGGTGCTCCTGAGCAGCCATTCTGGCAGAGGAGAGTGCTGGCCTCACCTACTGCCAGCTGCTTTTGAGCTCTTCCCCAAACCCTGCACGTTGTGTTTGTGACACTGAACCTGAAGCAGCAATTGTTGCTTCCCCCCAGTTGATGAAATTGTCAGAGAGAAGGAACAGGTTTTCAGAGCTGCAGGTGTCCCACTTTTCATTCTATAGCTTTTAAACTCTATCTCAGCCTTAAAGATGGGAGTTTTGATGCCAAGCCTTTTAAACTGACCTCAGGTTTAGTTTTGTGTGCTTCAGCAAGCCCTGCTGCCTGAGCCCTGGGATTGGGATGGTGCTGCAAGCTAAAACTCCTCCTGAACAGCACAACTTTGCACCCAGGGCCAGCCTGGAGTCTGCTTTTCCCCAGTTTGCTCTGCCAGACACAGGATGACATGGGAGATGACTGTAGGAGGTTTCCTCTGGCCAAATCAAATTAAAAAGTGTCTAAAATCACAACTCACCGGCCTGGGCAAGGACAGGTTTGCCCCATACCAGTGGTAAAGTGCTCTCCACACTGGCTCTGGCACCATGACATAGTCCTTTCCTTCCACCAGCTGTGGGGATCTCTTCAGCCTTCCACCCTCCATGGTTAATGATGCAGCCTTTAAAAAAAAAGGGTTTTTGTCACATCTCAAGGGAAGAAATGAGTACATGGCCACAGTGATTTTAGTTCATGAACACTGAACACTCTTTAATTATTAAAAGGCTTCTAAGTAACAATTAGCAGCTGCTTTTCACACTGAGAGATGGTGGTTAAATGTAACAGTAATTAAGGTTCAAGTCTCATTATTTACTGGTTCTCTAAAAGCTTGTGCAGTATAAAATTCATGTCTTTTGCTCTTGTGTCACCTACTCCAACAACTCTGGACAGAGAAGTCCCAGCTCTGCTCAGCACTGAGGCTGCTGCTCTGTGTTTCATGTTCTGTTTGCACCCATACTGCACAAACTGTCAGCTCTGTTTCACTGTCTTGTTATACAGCAGCAGTCAATTCATGTTTAGATGGAAATGCTGAAGTGTTTGATTATCAAAGTATTTTACATTCAATGCTGCAAGCTGTCTTTTCATTAATACCTTCCCAATTGTAAGAATGTTTTTTGAATGTTTCTTTTCTCACAAAACACAAGAGTAGCTGTAGAAGCAGAACACAATTTTCCCTCTTGGACTAAAAGTAAGAAACCTCAATTTTGCTGTGGGACAGAGCAGCATTGATCAAGAATTAAGCTGAAAAAACCCAACATAAAAAAGCAGTGATAAAAGAGAGCTAAAATGTGCTTTTCCTCTATTGCCATGCCTTGGGTGCCATTACCTTGACTGGCTCCTGGGTCACCAGGGGCTGGTTATCAATAGCTCCTGGTTTCTGGGGGTTCAGCTGGAGCAGAGCATTCCCACTGGAGCCCAGGAAACACTGGTTGTTATTGTCTGAAGTGTTGTGCTGCCTTGCAAAGCTCACCTCAGAGCCTGGGCTGCCAGGGTACAGAGTATCTGAGCACAAAGCAGGAGAAAAAACAGAAATAATTAGAAATAATTCACTTCCTGATCCCATAAACCACAAAGGAATGAGTTACACTCTTGTATCCTTGTTTTAAAAAAGATCAAGTTTGCTGCCCTTCCTCCTGCAGTGAAACATGCAGCTCTTCCACCTCCAGAGGGATAAACCTGCTATCTCTCAGAAAGGGATTTAGGATTTTATATTGTAGTTTATATATTTTACATCATGATTACACAAACACAGCTCTGAAACAGCCTAACCAGCTTTGCATGAGCAAATGTGGTGAGAATTTTGTTATCTGGATGTTTGAACATCAAACTCCAAAAAAACTCACATACAGAACTGAAGATAAATCCAATAATGTCTTGGTTTATTTTTCCTTGAAAAGGCAAATGATTCTTATAAAAGCTGCTTTGGTCATGCAGAACTAAATGGAAATTTCAATTAAAATAAAAATAAAAAGAAACATCCTTTGTCTCTCTACCCTTTGTTTCCCCCAGCCCTATACCCAAAAACATCACAGTAATTTACCTAATTTCAACTGAAGTTATGATTTTAAAATGTCAGATGCAACCTTACAAGAAAAAAATCTCAAATTCTCACAAGAACTCCTTGAAAATCAGGACTAAAATCTCTTCTTTCACAAAGATGGCTCTTAGGATCTGCACAAACTCATTCACATTTAAATCACATGCCCTGTAAAAGTACAACTGTGCTCTTTTCCTCAGGGTTTTTTGCTGTTTCTTCCCTTTTTACAGAATATAGGATCAACCAGCTTAAAACAACTTAATGTGAAAGTGGGGAAAAAAAATCCACTCAGAAAATAAACCATAGGACAAAAAAATACCTTGAAAATAATTCTGGAAATGAATCCCAGCATAACAGATGAACTGCTGTCAAACAAGACTTTGTGTTTAGCCACCACAGACTAAAAAATGCTTAAAAAATGCTAAAAAAATCCTAAAAAATGCTAAAAAAATCCTAAACCCCCTGCAATGCAAGCTGTGCTATGTCTCTCCTGGAGGGCTCCATGCAGTGTGCAGTTTTCCCAAAAGCTGTTCTACATTAAACCTCCAAGGAAATAAGATGCTTACTGCTGCTGGTGGACTCTGAGGCTTCTGAGGCAGTGGAAATATTATCTGAAAACTTTTCTTCTGGAGCACTGAAGTCATTAAGACCTCCCATTTTGTCTTCTCCCTGTTCTGGGGTATTGGCTGCAGCAGCTACCAGGGGGTTCTTACCTCCACTCAAGACAGATGAAGGCTCTATCACAACTGGGTTTGCATCCTAGAGGTGGGAAAAAACACAAAAGTTAATTATGAGCCAAGATCAAAGATGTGTCAGTAAAACCAGCCACTAAAAATTCACAGTTCTGTGGCTGCTTCTGCACATCACAAGATTTGCTGATGGAAACTTGCTTTCTACATGTACAAATAAAAAAAACCAGCAGAAATCAGCTCCCAAAATTGTTAAAACAATCAAATAAACCATCCTGCACAGAGCCAGAATTCCAAAATTATCTTCCTACCTAGATACATAAAAATATACCTGGTTTTAAACAGCTGTAATTACAGACTGTAAATATTTGAAGACTTGAAGTTCATGTGGTTACATGAGACCAGCAAGCACAACAACAAAAACCACTTTTTTCCCCTCAAACCTGCAGCATTTCACAGAAATTCTGGTGGTTTTTGAGAAGTGCAGTGAGAAATGGCCTCGTGCCATTATGCAAAGGATTAGGGAGAAAATCCTGAGCACATCTGAGCACTCACACCAGGCTAAGGATCAAATTACCTGGCATTTCTGGCATCTCAACCCTCATTTGGCCAATTCATTGTGCACAAAGAACGATGGCCTTTACAAGGGGAGTTAATGCACACATTGCAGTTTTCTGAGTACTTTCAGCTATTTGTTTTTATCAAACAAATCAAGTACTTCTATGATTACTTATGAGTGCATAAAAACTCTTTTGAGAGGTTTATTTCACTTGTTTAGCCTGCAAATAAGATTTATCTCCAATTACATTTTATTAAATATTTTGTACAATTCAGTGGTGCTTTAGCTTAAATATTTTAATTAAAGGGTATTAAAGAGCACCCTGTATCTAAAAAGTTTTAGTAGGACTTCTTTGATTGGGTATTAGGCTATTTTTTGTCATTGCCTCTTAAGCTAATTATAGCAATTTCCTCCTTTGTCCAGAAAATTCAGAGTGGATTTGTGGCCCAAGCCAAGTCAAACCCAAAATGGGCAGCTTCATTATCAAATGGATCAGAAAATGTGAAATAAATGCTCCTGTGAGCATGGTTTTTATTCCAAAATAATCTCAAGATGCAGGAATGATGAAAGAGATGAGGATTTAACGAAATTACAGTGCAAAGCTCCCCACATAACAATGATTCAGCAGAACAATTATTTTCCACCAAGAGACAGGAGATGCTCAGTTCTGAGCATTATTGCTTCAGCAGACATTTCCTCCACACTGCTTTTTCCCATCAACACATTCAGAAAGACAAGAAATCACTTGTTGTTGTTGTTGTTGTTGTTGTTGTTGTTGTTATTATTATTATTATTATTATTATTGTTATTGTTATTATTATTATTATTATTATTATTATTTTACTTACATATTTGACATATTCTTTCCACTGGTGCCACCAGGGCATGGCAATGAGAAACCAGTTGTGCCCTGGCTGGAGGCCATACCTGCTCTCTCTTTCCAACCAGCCTCTGCACAGAGAGAATGGGAATTTTTAGCACAAACAGGGAACTTCCAGATCTTTTTAAAACACTCAAAGGTGGATCTGAAAAGCATTTAAGCTTCTGAGCAAAGCACACACCTAATAATCTGTCCTTCCTCCTCTGGGGTGGCAGGTCGCAGTCCCAGAACGATGTGACACACCTGGAAAAAGAAAAAATCTTATTAACAGGGAAATAAAAGCAAATAAACAACTCAGATGAGACTTTTCATAATTTAATAATGGAGCAAATTACTTAAAATTGAATAAATCACTGATAAAAACAACTTTTGAGCTGTGAGAAGCCCACCTTGTTCCCACTGTTAAGAGAAAGGCACCAAGAATGTCAAAGGCCCCAGGACCAATGCTGAGGTGAAGAGAAAGGCATAATTTCTCATAATTTCTCATAATTTCAGGCTGTGGCAGTGGATCAGCCACACAAATCANTATTTCAGGCTGTGCCAGATCCCAGGGCTGCAGTGGATCAGCCACACAAATCAGGGTGTCTGGGTGTGCTGGGGACAGGGAATGAGGAACTGGGACAGTGCAAGTGGCTGGAAGAGGGTGAACTAAAAGTTAAAAAGGAACTGAAAGGGAAGAAAGTGGGAATGAGGGGTTCTAGATGGGAGTGAAAGGGAAACAAGCACTGGAGAGGCTGAGGGAGAACTTCAGAGCAGAGCAACCAACCCAAAGCAGAGCCAGAACCACTCTGCAAAGGGCAGGGCATGCTCTGATGTCTGGGGCTATTTTTCCTTCTCTTTTTTAAATTCAGTTTTGGCCTGGACTCGAAGGCAAGGCCCCATCTCCTCATTGCCAGCACAAACCAGGGTCAGGTGGCTCCTGTTTCAGCCCTTCCCAGCAGAGCTGGGCAGGAGCAAGGAGGGAAGGGCTCCTCAGGAGGCTGCCAGGGAGCAGGGGCAGCTCCCAGATGGTTTTGCTGCTCCCCCCATGATTTACAGCCTTCTCCTCATGTCTCTTTTGAGACTATCAATTTGTAACTCAGCTGGAGATTTCTAATCACTGCTAAGATGTCTTATTTAAATTTATATTACAGTGAGAGAGACCATTTCACATTCTGAATGAAACAAAGGCCATTAGCCAGGGGGTAGCAACAGATTTTCCAGCACACACAACACAGCTGGGCCTGCTGTTTCTTTTTAAATTTGGGTAGCTAAAATGAGATTCCACAGATAAACCAAGCCCTCTGCAAACAAACCCATTTGTTGACAAGCTTTCCACTCAGAATATTTGGCTTTTCTGTCTGCAGATGAGGCACATGACACCTCAAATAAATGCCCAGATAAATCAATGGCAGGTTCTGCCCTGTGCTTTACTGGATAAAGTTATCAAAAAAAAAATTGAAATTAAAATCTAAAATGAAAACACAGCAGCTATGCCAGGAGGAAAAAAAACATTGTAAATGAGACTTGCAATGAGCAATGTGCAACATTGGTGATGTGTAATCAGCACTAGGACAGATTTATTACATCTTCATTCATTCTTTGTCAAGATTGCAGGGATATTTGTTAGTTCATCAATATTTAGTTATGAGGGGATATTTGATGCCAGACAGGCCAAAAATAAAGACAGCCCTTCTGGAGAAGGTTGCAACTTCAGCAAACTTGATGTAATTAGAGATAAAATGAATTTGAAGAACTTTCTGGTGTTATTCTTTCCAGCTGTGGTGTAGCTGGTGGCCCCAGGATACCCTCACTCGTCACCCTGAAGCTCTTGGGAAAGTATCATTTATATTTATATATCATTTATATCATTTATATAAACTGCTCAAAATGCAATTTATAAAGTAGTCACAGGCCAGTTAGGATTATTATTATAATTCAAACTCCAAGTATCAAGCTCAAAGGAAAACAGGTAAGGAACAAACTGCAGTGGATGAAAATACTCTTTAGGGTTATTTTCTGCACAAAGTGAGCCAGAGCTAAAATATGGCTTTCAAGGATTTAGAGGAATCCAATTCAAGCTCAATTAAAACCCAATTCAGCACACACTTAATCCTCAGCTTCTGCAAGTGAGCAGTGATAGGATACCCCAGCTTTCCAGGACTGCTTCATTAAGGAAGCAATGAGAGGCACCTTAGAGGGCCTTAACAGAAAATGGAAAGGGAAACTGGTTGTAAAGTGAAAAAGGAAAGCATTAGAGATTTTTTTTCTCATTCCCTGGGTTACTTTCTTGGCAAAGATTTGCCACAAAAAATCATTTCAAGCACAGCCTTTGTCTAATGGAAAACATAATTGCTGATGCACTCGAAATTTCATTTTCTGAGCAGTGCACCAGGTTCTCTTGAACAGATGAGGCTTTGGGCATTCCATGCACTGCAAGAACAACAATCAAATGGAGAATCAAAGAGACAATCATCTGCCAAGGCAGCCAGAGCTGCAGAGCCACATCCCCTCCTGTGCACACAAATGCTGATGCTGCACTTCGTGGCCATGCAGAAAGCTCAGCAGTTAATTACTGTAAATTACAACCTTACATTTCCCCTAAACACACCTGAAAAAGCAGATTTAAAAATTCATTGGCAAGAGCACTCTTCACACTCCATATCTGGTAGTCCTCCAGAGTGAGGTGTCCGAGCTGGAAGGGAGAAGGAAAGGGAAGGGAAACCATCAAAACATGAACTTGGTTCTGGTGAAATGCTCATTACCTGTCTCATTCAAGGCAGGACAAAACCAGGGAATGATAAAAATTGGCTGTAGCACTATTTAAATAAAATTTGATCCAGTAAAAGAAAACAATTCCAGTTCTAGCATAACGCAGGCAGCCTAGAGAGCTGAGCAGCTCAGAGTGCAGATTTGTGTTGTGGGGTGAGCAGTGCCCAGTGTGGAACCTCTCCTCACTCCTCACTCCCACCCAGTGCCCATCCCTGCACCCTCACACACCCACAGCCTCCTCTGAGGGGAGGAAAAACCAGTTTGGGTCACCCAGCCCCTGTGATCTCACCCAACAGCACAAATCCCTTTAATTCCTCATCCCCTGCAGGCCCAGGGGTGCAACCCTGCCCATGTCAGAGGGGTCTCTGGTTCTCTGAAGGGATCAGGCTGAGTTTTTATCTGGCACTAGAATTCTGAGCCAATTTTACAGCACTGCCAGGTACTCTGCCTCTCCTTCCAGACCATTTTCTCCAGAGTTAACCCAGGTCAAAGCTAACACATGAAAAGAGGTTAAATAATTTATGTAATTACTGCACCATCAGCTCTTTCCAGCACTACACTGATGATGCCACTAAAAAAATCCTCTGAAGACTGAAGTCTTATTTTTTAACTCTTTGTGGAACCAGGACTGCTGCACACTTGCTCATAAACTGCCCTTTTTTTCAAGAAGCCAAACAATAAAAAACTCAAAGGATGAAACAGAGAGAAACCACACTTTCCACTGCTTTGGCAATTAAAGAATTACAATAAAGTATTTGCCCACCACTTTGTTGGAATACAAGCAGGCAAGACAACTATTCACACACATAATTAAGCATTTCTAGACATTCTTTCTAGTTTTTCATAAATTATTTATCATTTCCAGACACTCTTCCCAATTAGTGAAGCAAAGGATGAAATAATGGAAGCAACTTCAACAATTTTTTTTGTGGATATCTTCAAATCTCCTATTTCCAGAGAGCAAGGAGGAGAATTACAGATAATTACAGATTTACACCCACCTATATTTAAAGCACAATATAAACTACCAGGACTTTCTGCTGTGTCATGACAGATGCTTCCATAGGAGGATAATGTGACTTGACACAGCATAAAATATAAACTTCTGCACTCTCCCTCAAGATCAATTTTAACAGGAAACAAAGAACAGTTTCCCCAGAACAGAAGTCAAGCACCAGATTTAAAACTGGTGTTAGTTATGCACAGCAGAGCCTTGCAAACAGTGCAGGCTTCCAATTAATTTCACCTGATTGTGCATTTTGGGTTTAGCTTCATGTATTAAAATGGTTTATAAAATTCAAACACATCCTTTCTTTCACAGAACAGCCTGATAAATTTTAATGGAAAACTGACATTCCTTGGAAAAGATTCTTTTATTGACAGATCTCTGCTCTAAAGAAAGCACTTCCTTATAAATAAACTGAAGATACTGGGGTATAAAAATGACAAGGGAAGAACAGCAAATTCCTACCTTTGTGTTATCATGCACATGTAAAATATCTTCCACAATTTCAGACAAACCCATGTCCAACTCCTTCAACAAAAGGATTAGAAATCAGAGTTAAAGTCTCCCAGCAGGATGTGCTCAGAATAAAAATAAAACTGTAAGAGATGCTGGAAACTCTCAGCAATTCAAACCAAGGGCTGCCAGATAAAAAAATCTGTGCTTTTGTACCTTTCTTTATATAAAAGAACACACATTAAAGACAGACCACTGAGCTTTGGGCAGGTCAGAACACACATTTAACCCAACCTTGGGATTTGGACAGGTCAGAACACACATTTAACCCAACCTTGGGATTTGGGCAGGTCAGAACACACATTTAACCCAACCTTGGGATTTGGGCAGGTCAGAACACACATTTAACCAAACCTTGGGATTTGGAGAGGTCAGAACACACATTTAACCCAACCTTGGGATTTGGGCAGGTCAAACACACATGCTAACCCAGTCTTGTCCTTGGGACAGGTGACATCTCTGCAAGGCAAGGGACAGCCACGTCTCCCCAGCTGAGGGGAACCTGTACCTCAGTGACCCCCACCCAAACAAGATGCACATTGCTCCTTTGGCAGGATGGCTCAGGAAACAGAAGGAAACCAACCCCCAGCACCACTCACAGGTATTTTGTCTGTCCTGTTGTCTTTCCAGACCTCTAAAAGTGCCACCACCATGTCCTTGAGCTCGGTGCGGGACAAGACCCCATCTCGGTCCACGTCAAACACCTTGAAGCAAACTGAGGAAAAGGGAAGGATTTTGCTGTCAGAATCATTGCACAACTCTTTTTTATTATTCCTTGCAGCCCCTGAGGCTGCAGAGCAGCTGATGCAGCGCTGGCAGCTCTGAAGGGGGGATGCACGTGTGGAGGTGAGGAAATGGAGCAGCTGTTTCACAAACTCAAACCCACAGCCCTGCAATGCTCTGCTGGCTGTGTTTGCTGATGGGACCTAGCAGGGAACACGTGTGCATCCAGACATTTCCAGGGAATTACAGCTTGGAAGTTGCAACAATGTGGTTTTGGAGAAGTAAGGGAACAAAAAGTGTTTCAAAACACAGGAGCCTTGCAGGGAGCCAGCTGGGACTGGGCAGTGAAAAGCCACAACATGCTATTTACCACAAGACAATCAAATAGGACATTTGTTTTCTATTAGAGATAATGAGTAGCTAAGTGTTTGCACTTTCTATATTGAGATACACACTTCTGCCTCAAAATGCAGAACACTGAAAAAATAACTTCTGAAATGTAGTTTTCCCCAGTTAGATAATTTACATGGAACCACTGTAAAATACATGGAATTAGGTTTAATCATCCTTTATAAAAGGAAACCTTGATATTTAAAATTCCTCTGTTTTCTTTAACTTTTAAAGTCACTTTCCACAGACTTTCTCAGTGGGAAAAGAATCTCAAAAGGTGAAAACAACTAAACCTCCTTGTTCAAACTGAAAAACTGCTCCCAAATTAACAGTTAAATTTTGCATACTTACACTTCTGTCTCTCTGCCAAGGGTCCCCTGCAACATGCTGAGAGCCCACAGGAAATTTCTTTAAAATCTATGTGATTGTCTCGGTTTTCATCAAAAGCATTAAACAAACCTGCAAACCACAAAAGCATCTCCTGTTACAGCACCTGAGAGAGGCACCCTGCACCTCCACCAGGGGCTCATGGGCAAGGAGAGGTACAAACACTTGTCATTTACTCTCATTAAGTGTAATAAAGGTAATTAAGCACTACTAAGGCCATTTAAAGGTGAATTAGATGTCTCAGGGATGGCTGATCCAGCCAGGGGTGGGGAGGGAATCAAGAATTCTGAGCAGCTGCCTGCTCCTCACACCCTCCTTGTGATGAGGGATGGAGAGTGGAGCTGAACCTGATGGGCAGCCCTTCCCACGTGCCTGGCAGAGATTCCTGTGGGAATCACTGAACAGAGATTCCTGTGGAAATCACTGAACAGAGATTCCTGTGGAAATCACTGAACAGAGATTGCTGTGGAAATCACTGAACAGAGATTCCTGTGGAAATCACTGAACAGAGATTGCTGTGGAAATCACTGAACAGAGATTCCTGTGGAAATCACTGAAC
>WBNQ01061160.1:58223-76862 GCA_013401375.1 Spizella passerina
TTATTATAATTTTTTTTTTTTTTTTAGCAACAATGACTCCACAAAAGGCAAAGAATGAGCAGAAACCATTCAAGTTTCCCCACAGGAGATGTGTAAATTTAAATCACTAAGTAGATAAAAGACATTCAGGGAAAAAAAGGATGTGGGGATACCTCCCTACAGAAATGGACATAAATTCTGATTTTTTTACCATTGCAGATTTCATTTACCATTTTACCATTGCATTTCCCCTTTCTTACTTACTGCTGCCACTTACCAGTAAAGCCAACTTTTTGGTAATGATAAAATTGTCACTCCAGGACTGCAGAGCAGAACTGGAGTGCAAGTGGAATGTCCCTGGATGTCCCCATGTCATGCAGCAAATGGCAATGGGACAGCTCCAGTTATTACCAGAGTGGCTTCAACTGGACAGACCAGTTTGGTTGTCAGCAGAAATAACAACCTGCAAATCTCCTGAATTAAATCTTCCTTAATTTACTTTTTAGGGAGGAGTGTTTCATTGGCTGCACAATACAACAGCTGATTTGCACACTGAGGTGTCATTTCATAGCTGAAACTCCCATTTGTCAGTTTAAAATGCTCAGTTTTCTCTCAGCCAGGCCCAGCAGTTTATTTTCTCTTTACAGAATCTTAAGAAATAATTTTAAGCAACTACAGGGCAACTTCTACATACAACCTGCCATATTTCCTACCAGCTGATAACAATGCAACACCTCCTTCAGCATCCCAGATTTTCCCATTTTCCAGTGAAGTGATTGTGTCCTTGAACTGCAAGGGCATTTCAGAACAGCCACCCCCAAAGCCAGCACAGGCTGCTCCCTGCTCTCCCCCCATACCTTCACTCAGGGATTGATGGATTGGGGGGGACACCAGGGGGGCAAAAGTCTCCAAATCAAAGCGGCCGGTCCGGGACTGAGCCTTCAGCAGCCAGTAGCGCTTCTCCAGGTCGATGATGTCGGATTCCTCCACTGCAGAACCAAATAATCAGAAATAAATAAATCAAATTAATAGAAAGAAACAAATAAATTACCTTCCTTGGCCACAGAACCTTCTCACCTATTCACCACCGAGGAGTTAACTGTCAGTAACATCATCACAAGTGTGTAGAAACCCAGAAATTAACTTTTCCCATTTTATACCTATTTCTCTTTGGTGATTTGAACAGGCAGCTTATGTGCAGTGGCTTCCTTTCCCAGGATATTCAATATTAAAATCCTCAAAAAACAACCCAGATCTTTTATGGAAAAGAATTATGCAGTACTTGGCTGCCCCTAAAAATCTCCTATTTGAAATTTTAAACTTTTTTACACAGTAATAAGGCAAAATTTTAATGTGGCACTTAAATGTTGTATCTCAGCATTATTTTTTCCAAATATAAAATAGTTTGCTTCACTTTATTATTTATACTATAGAATTATTTATAATTATTTAATTTACAGTAAACACTGGGGAATGCCCACCCAAACCTACAATGCAGAGGAACTTAGAAGGCAATTTAAAAAGGGGAAAAACCCCAAACCCAAGAAATAAAACAAGGTGCAAGGATGGATAAAAATAGCCAGAGGAAGAACTTGTGTTTTCCTTCAAAACATTCTATACAACTGCTCTCTTTATGCTTTATCCTTGAAATTAAATATATATATATAGATATAAAACAAGATTAAATTTCTGCCCAACAATACTTTTAACCTTTTTACATATGCAAGTGTGTCACAACAGTGCTTTAGGTCAGTGCCAATTAATTGGCTCTCAAATAGATCTGTAATGACAAAGCTGTCTATATTAAGAAGCACTACGTGTGATCTCATTCCCAGATGGTTCTGAGCCCTTAAATCCATGCCAGTTTTCTAATAGGTTTAACTTGAGCTATTTGGCCTGGTTTAGTCCACAGAAACAATAATAATCCTGTAAGGCTTAAGAACTGAAGGGCTCCACCTAAAAAGTTGTGTTAAATTGAAATGTTATTGATTTCTTTGCCCGTTTCTGTCATTAGTGGCAGTAATTTACTCAAAATAGTAACTTCGGTAACCTGCAGTGAGCACGAAGGGGTTGGAAGTGCCCAGCAGGAGCATTGTGTGATGCACCAAAACTTACACAAGCCTCAGCAGCACAAAGAGTGGGGAAATCTGAATACAATACCTGGAGTTGGAGGAGTGGAAGGGTCTGCATTTCCCTGTAAGGTGATTTTGGACATCAGTGCCAAATGTCCCTTTGCTGAGTGCCTTCAGAGCAGGGGCAGAGGTGACAACCCCAGCCCTGCCTCCCCAGCCCCTCAGGGCAGCACTGCCAGCTCCTGGGCACGCACAGGGAGAGAGGAGCTGATCCAGGAGAAAAACTCATTTCCTTTCTCCTCTCCCTCCTTCCCAGAGGGACCAGCCCCCTGATCTGTTACCATCCCTGCCTCTTGGCTGGGCTGCAATCACAGAGATATTTGGGCTGGAAGGGACCTTTAAAGGTCACCCCCAGCTCCTCCAGGGACACCTTCCACTGGATCAGGCTGCTCCATCCAACCTGGCCTGGGGTTTCCTGGATGAGGAATCCACCACCTCATCACAAAAACTTCCTCCCTCACATCTACTCTGAGTTCAAAGCCATTTCCTCATGTCCCATCACCTGCTGAAAGTCTGGCCTTGGTACATGAGGAAGCAACAATCCAAATTTATGAATTTATTTCTACTAGAAATCAAGAAGGAGGAATAGAGGAATAATTTCTTTAAATATTAGAGATGTGAGGAGAATCCCAGGGCTCTTCCCCTCCCCAAACAATGGGAGAGGGGAGCTGCTGCTGCCATTTACAGGAATTCCACTTCCACATTACTGCTCTCATTAGCAAACACAAAAGATTATTTATGTTCTCTTGTGCATGACCATGTAAATCACTTTGCTTCCTTTTAATCCACCTCTGTAAGTAGGAAGAATAACAAATGTGTGAGCTGCACTTCATTCTTCAAGTGATGCAACACTGAGAATATTCAAAAGCCAGCAGGAAGCTCCAATTGTCCTCACTGGAGAGTAAATCTGCAGAAACCTCTCCCTGGCAGGTGCAATATTTATCTTTAGTAATTAAGAACTGCAAGAATGTTTTATTTTGCCAGAGAATCTCTCTCAAATACCTCCAGTAGAAGTTAGCTGTATTCTGATTTTTTTTTTGCTTGTACTTCACATATGTTTCTACAGTGGTAACTCCATTGTTTTGTTATTTCAGCTCAGAAAAGAAAGGTTATCACAAAGCATCTTGGCTGTGTTTGTGTTCACATGAACTGACATCATGGTCACTCAAAGAGACAGAATTTTCAAATAATCACCTCTAAAAGAACAGCTGATAGGTGTTAGCACAAGTGTTACATTTTTATTCCAGCCCAAATGCACTGACTTTCTGCACAAGCACTTGAGAAAAATAAAACCATGCAGTAAATAACATTCTCAGCACTGATTAGCCGTCCACAAATCAGGTTAACCATGAGTAAAAATGTGACAACAGACAATTTCTCATTCAGAGCTATAACAAAGTGCAGCCCAGGCAGCATTCCGTGGATAAAGGGAGCAGCAATTCTTGGATTACAGCACAGGGAGGTTCAAATGCAGCTGAGCAGCAGCTGTTGCATAATTTGATTTCTCCAGACTAACTTTTCACATAATCTTGTAAATCAGTCTCAGGATATGCAGTGCACCATCTATTCCTCCATGAGTGCAAACTAAAAGAAATCTCTGGCACTTTATGATTATACAGATAATCATATTTGTTACTGAAGTTCAGTGAAGCATGGGACAGGCACACCACACTCAATACCCAAACACAGCAGTGTGCATGACAAAACACCACATTCCACTGAGGTTTGGTACAGATAAAAGATTTTATCTTTCCAAAATAAATACTTTTTTCCCTAATGTCTGTTCATATCACATCAAACTGTAAACTGGGCATTCATTCAGATTATTAAAAAGATGCATTTTATAGACACGATATAGGCCAAAACCTCAGGACACACAGGCTTTCTAGGCCAAGCAATTATTCATTTTGGTAATTAAATACACGATATGATTATTTGAGGTCACATGGACATGATACACCTGAGAAATTTAGGCAGTTTACTACCACATGCTGATTTATGTCTCCCTCATCACTTGCCCATTAGAAATATGAAAAGCTTTCAGATCTGTATAACTATGAATACTTTTTTTGTTCAATTCTCTAAGAATTAGACCAATATAATCAGAGGGATAATAAGTAAACAACTGAAGCACAGCCCTCTTCTTGTAAAGGAAGAACAAATAAACATTTTCAATCAAAATACCATCTAAAACTGTAAAACTACTAAAAATGAGTTAATTTAGAACGTTGATCAACAGGCAGGTGCGTGGCAGTGATAACCACTACACCCCCATGTTACATTTTAAAGCCATTCCCACAAAATGCCCCTCTCAAATATTCCACAGATACCAAGCCATGAATAATCTACCTCAGAAAACAAATTTAAAAGCATGTTTTCATTCCAGCCACTGCTTATTACAATTCTTTATAGCACCAGCATTCCCCAGGTACTGCAGCACACGAGAGAAGTTCAAGGTTTACCCACCTATGGGTACAATCCTGTCTGGCTCACAGCAGCAGAGACATACCATATTCCCAACATTTTACCAGGCCTTGGGGGGCTCCCTGCTCACCAGGACGTGCTCCAGGAGGGAGCCCAAAGTGACACCAAACACTGCAAACTCTCCTTTGTGCCTTCAAATTAACCCCCAGAACACTCTGGGACTGAGAGCTGCTTTGCAAGCCATAAAATACCCTGGAACTAAGAGGATAACAAGTGGCAAAATACAGATTAAGTGACACCAAGGCTTTTACTCATTGGCCTGGGCTGCTGTCAGACTTTCATCTTTGTGCTCTGATTAAAAACAAACTCACAGGGGAGGGGATGTTAAACCTCAGCCAGGAGAGATCCCTGTGTGTCAGGTGGGGTCTCCCAGGTGCTCACAGAGCAGAATGAGGGGGAGCAGAGCCTCAAGGTGGGAGCAGGGAATGCCAGCAGCTCCTCTCCCAACACAGAATGGAACCAGCCCTGCAGAGCAAATTCCACAGAGCCAAAACCTCCAGGATTGCCTTTAGTGCCTTCCCCACATGGCAGCTGTGGGGTGGGTGCCCACTGCAGAACGTGGATTTAAATTTAACCCCCAGCCTTCCAATGCCCTGACTGCACTTGGCTTTCCTGTTCCCATCCCATCCTCCCCAGAGCTGACAATCCCAGCTTGGATTTTGTGTTTTTCCAAAGGTGCCTCTCCCATTTCAGCCACCCTGCCTGCTCACCCAGAACTCCTCTCTTTTTTATTAAATAGTGATAAAAGCACAATCTAAAATAGAATTGTTTGTACTGACTGCAGTCAGAACTGCCCTGGGTGGGTGAGAGCTCTCAGAAAGAAAAGGTGAATTTTTCTGACAACACAGGAATCTCCTCCATTCAAAGGGGAATTTGGATGTTATTTAATCAGAACTCAGTGACACAAGGACTGGGTGACAAAGAGGTACAAATTAAATCTTCTGTCAGTTCAAAACCAGCAACCTGATGAACAGAATTACTTTCCCCATGGAAAAGGGCTGAAAACTTGAGTATCTAAACCCATTGCATGACACTGAGTCACACCAAAATGACACATAAAAAAGGCATCCAGCACCTATACTGCAGCAGAAAAAACATTTCCAGCTAAATGAAGGAAATCAGTGAGGTGTCCCCTGAGTCAGTGTGACAAAAATGTGGGATTTACAGGCTCCACCACAGTGCTGTTCAATGTGATGGCTTCAAAAAAAAAATTAAATGAATTTAAACGCATATGATCATAGTACAGAACTAAGAAAATCCAAACTACTGCTACTTGGTCACTCCTCAGGTGTAAGACAAACCCATACCCCTGAAACTGCTTTTTTAGGAACAAAGGCCACCTATTTTGGCAGCTTTCAAATCAAATTATTCATATTTCTGATTTAAGTGAAATGGAACAAAATTTGATTAAAAGCAGCAAGTGTGTGCAACTTCCTGTAACTTTAAAATTTCATTTCTAATTATGTGTTGAGAAATGTAATTAAAGTCATCTGCACACCAAAACAAATGCTATTTACAAATGAAAAATTAGCATTCCTTTGTTTCCCTGCTAGCCTGGCTCATTAAGCAAATTTAAATGGAGTCACTGATGCCTTGCATGAAATGGGGCTGTTCCTAAATCACAGGGAAGAACTTCCCCTGCTTTATCACTGCCATTTTTCATGGCTCTGACACTTTGTCCCAGAAGCTGGATGGAAGCAGAGTGTGAGGTGGGGATGTGCCAGGAGATGCAGTCCCAGAAGTTGGATGGAAGCAGAGTGTGAGGTAAGGCTGGGGAGGGGGGCTGGGGATGTGCCAGGAGATGCAGCAGGACTGAGAAATTCCTGATTGCACAGGAGTGGCACAAATTACTCTGCATTTACACCAGAACAAAGTGGAAACCTTTCCCTCTCTCTCTGTGTTATGGTGTTTGCCTCAGTTTACCAAACATTATCTCAGTTCCTGCTCCTTCCAAAGGCAACCATTCCCCCAGGAAAAACACTAAGAACCAACAGCTCTCAGTGTTTGACACACTCAGCTGTGTTAAAAATACTTCTGTACTGAATTTCTTACTCTTTGGAGTGACCTGATTAGGCTGAAATGACTTCCAAGTGCTCAAGCACTTACATTTTCCTTAGTTTTGCATCTGTTGGATGAGATTCCAACACTGTTGTAAATCACAAGGGAATTCAGTAAAATTTAATTTTATCTAGAGGTCCAAGCATAACTGTCCCATGAACTTTCCAATTCTGTGGACAGCATCACCTCCATGTATTTCTGGAATTCACAGAAAAGCTCAATGCCAGCTCTGACACGATGGTACCAGTGACAGGAATACCAAAACCAGAACTGAGAACAACAATAAATAGTAAATAAAACCTATTAAAACAGTAGATGTTGCATTTAAATTATTTTTTTAAATTCCAAATCTCAGTTTCAGTATAAATAAACTTTCTGTGAAAAGCCCAGTAAAAACTGTTCTGAAAGTTTCAATTTCAAAGCATAAAAAAGAGCAGATCTCAGTTTGACACAGGTCAAGATCTTTCCCAGAGCTCAGCTCCAGAACACTCAGGGTTGGGGTTTTTTTCACATTCCTCTTTCTCTACCTTTCTGTGAGACCTCAGAATATTCAGTGGTTTGCTGGAACCTCAATGTCTCCTTTCACCCTTCAATGTAATGCAAATAAATTACCTGTTCATAAACTCCTGACACACTCAGACACACGCAGACACACCCAGACACACCCAGACACACTCTGACACACCCTGACACACACTGACACACCCACACACACTCAGACACACCCAGAGACACCCACACACACCCTGACACACCCACACACACTCTGACACACCCTGACACACCCTGACACACTCAGACACACCCAGACACACCCAGACACACTCAGACACACCCACACACACCCACACACACCCAGACACACCCACACACACCCAGACACACCCACACACACCCACACACACCCAGACACACCCAGACACACCCAGACACACCCAGACACACCCAGACACACCCAGACACACCCAGACACACCCAGACACACCCAGACACACCCAGACACACCCAGACACACCCAGACACACCCAGACACACCCAGACACACCCAGACACACCCAGACACACCCACACACACTCAGACATGCCCAGACACACCCACACACACCCAGACACACCCACACACACTCAGACACACCCAGACACACCCACACACACTCAGACACACCCTGACACACCCAGACACACCCAGACACACCCAGACACACTCAGACACACCCTGACACACCCAGACACACCCAGACACACCCAGACACACTCAGACACACCCAGACACACTCTGACACACTCAAACACACACTTCATTATGCATTTTCATTTCAGATGGTCAGAAAAGAGTTTGAATGCCCATTTTAAAACCAAGAGGGTAAAAAGGGTGTGTTGCTTTTTTCAATTAACCCACCCATGAGAGGATTAAATGTGAGGAAAATCCACGAGAGCACAAAAACACAACCAGAGTGCTGAGATCCCTGCCACCTCCAGAACCAGCTCCCTCCTCCTCAGGGATGGAATGCAAGCTTGCATTACACTGCTACATCAAGTGTCATTTATCAGCCTTTTGCTTTTGGATTTAATTTAAAAACCAGCTGTTCCTTCTTTTACATTAACATAGACATAAGGAAGCACTTCTCTGGAGACAATTCCTGAGGATGCTTCTCTTTAGTTAATTCTACCACATGCCAGGAATATGATTTATTTTACTGGAGAAGCAAATTAAGAGGTAACACTTATTTTTGAAACAAATATTATTTTCTCAACTCTCTCAGTAGTTTTACAACCCACTATATAAAGACCAAAAATAAACCCAGTATTACCAGCCAGCTACTTCAGAAAATACTTTTTTTTTTTTAGCTTGCTTGGTAGCAAACTTCTAGAGAAGTGTTGTAGCCTCAGCATTATTATCTCTTAAAAATAACAACCCAGTGTCCTTGTGCACAACATTTTACATCCCAGCAGAGAAGAGATGAGCTCAGAGAAGGAATTTCTCTCACTGAGCCCAACGTGGCGGAGCAGGGAGACTCAATGAACAACAATTCTGCCTGTGAACTCTGGCAGGGATTTTTTTAGGATGTGCAGGACAAGAAGCACCTTTACTCACAGTGTGTGACTCCAGCCAGGGTCTGGTAGAAGGTTGGGGTGTCACTGTCATCAGTGAGGGTGACATAGACCCCTCCTGAGAGCAGCCACCGCGAGAAGGTGAAAGCGTCTTTGTTGTGCAGCAGCCAAACCCTGAACTTCTCATAGTTCACCTTCTCACCCTGCAAGAAAAACCAGAAAATGGGAGCTGTTTTTCTCACTGCCAGTAAACAGGAACCATCCAGCTGTATGAACAAAAAATTGGGACAATCTCCTAGAAAAATAAGTGCTAATGTAATTTTTCTGCTTGGAGCCATGCCTGTTTTTCCCTTTCCTTTTGAAACAGCAATGGGAGGGAAATTAACTTTAGGTTCTCTCTGCATTTCAGCCACCTACTCAATGTGGTCTTTGGAAACTCATTTACTCTGAACCTCAGGTGAAAGGGATGAAAAGAAAAATGGTTGCTTGCAATTCAAAAGAGCAGAGGTTATTTGGATGAATTTAAATGTATTATTATAGATGCCAGCTCTGCTGCACCAAAAAACAGGTGCTATAAAAATCATAAACATTCTGTTCTATCTGTGCAGGTATACAAACAACACAGAAAAATCACATTTGGCAATAACTGATGCTGTGATTAATTACTGCAGGAACATGGGGACTTTTTTGCCTCTACTGACCAAAATCCACACTGGGGCATAAAAGTGAACATGGCATTCCCAGGATCTCCTCACTCCCTGTCTCCTGCAGCTCCCTGCTCAGGAACACAGAAAAACTCCACATTCACACAATTCCAGGGCTGTTTAAACCATTTATTTGGACCCTTGCCAAGCTGGGCCATGAAACCATGGGGATCAGCAGACTAATTTCTACAGGACCTACAAAACTACCTCAAATAAAAGCAAACCCATTATCAGTAGACAAACTCATTATATGGAGATTCTCATCTCCAGGGGAAATAAACAGGGGTCTGCAAAGTGGAAGAGGTTTCAAGTCATTGATTATTTAAACTCCCCTCATATCACAGACCATTAAACTTCACTGAATTACATCTCTACAGAATCCAACAATTTGCATTTGGCCATGGACTATCTGCAACTGCCAAGTGCAGAAAATTGAAAATTCACTATATTCCCTTTGCCAGGCTGCTCCAGTGGCTCATCACCACACTGCTGAAACATTTGCTTCCTATTCCCATTGCAGGGGGTTGTTTCAGCTCCACATACTCATTCTTTTTATGCCTCTTTTTCTAGACTGGAGAGTTTTATATTTTCATCCAACAAATCACAGACTGGTTTGGGTTGGAAGGGACATGAAAGCCCATCCAGTGCCACCCCTGCCATGGCAGGGACACCTTCCCCTGTCCCAGGCTGCTCCCAGCCCCATCCAGCCTGGCCTTGGGCACCCTGTGCCAGGGCCTCCCCACCCTCACTTTGATTTCTTATTCTTCCATTTCTCCAACAGTTTGGATCAAGAGAAAAGAACATTTTCTCCCTCTCTGTTCCACCCTTTCCCTCTTGTTTTTGCACTGCTCTTTGTAAAGGCAGCAAGAGCTGGGTCATTAAAACTCCAATTTTCCCTGGAAGGACAATGAAGAGGAACAGAAAAACTTTGGACAGGAGGAAGAAAGCATTTGAAGCAAGCAATGATGACAGCTGAATTATGATGGGACCTGAACAATGCAGTTATCACTGTATTTTTCCCCTGTATTTCAGAAACCAAAGGGAAACTCAGATATATTCTAAAGCTTCTATTTCTAGCTGAGTAGATGCAATAATTCTGATGAACAGAAGTGCCCATAAACATCATCCTTGAAATCAAAGGCATCCTCCAGAAGGCAGGCAGGAAGGCCCACAGCAGGAACATTAAACTTTCTCACTCTCCAGCAATGCCCATGGATGATTAAGAGCCCAGTAAATCCTGCTGAGTGGGTTATTACACTATTTTCATTTTAAAACAAAAATCAATATGCAGCATTTTCTTGAACAGGAAAATGCTCTGAAGCCCAGGTTGATACTCATCTTCCTGCAAGGCTTCATAAAGTATTTCTGGATTTCTTGGACAGTGTGCAATTAACTTGGAGGGTGCAATTCATCACAGCACACTGATGGGAAATTAGGAATAGGAAATGGCACTGAGGGGCAGTGCAGAAGCTGCAGGGCAGTGGAGTCAGGATTTCCATTGCAGCCAGGGCTCAGGAATGCAATCACTGCCCCCAGAGCCAGATCAGAGCCTGGCCCAGGCACTGCCCACAGCCAGAGCTGTCTCCAGCACAGAACAATCAAATCTGAACTAATTAAGTAACCTGATAGCCACAATTAAAGCTCCCAGTCAATCTGGTCAATCCTTTAGCCAGGGGAATGTGCAATGATGTCTCCATTTTGCTGGTCTCAGTCATCTGATAACAAACCAAGCAAAAACCCTGAAAATTCATCAGGATCCCTGGAGTCAAAGAATCTTCTATGAACAGGAAAGCACCAATGCTCTGCTTTAGAGGAGGACTTCAGCAAGCTCCACAAAGATTGCATCTTTTAAACAACTTAAAGCATAATTAAATGTTGTAGCTCCTGGCAGGAAAATGATACAAAAGCAATAATATACAATTATTAGCTTAAAGCAACCATGGCTGTCAGGCATTTTTAAATCCAGGGTGCAGATTTGTGTTCTAGATTTCTTCCCTGATTGCAATAAAATGTTCACACTAATGACAAAGCTCCCACCAGCAATATTAGTATTTAAATTCACCTGATGACATGATTCCCATTGGGAAATGATCTCTTTCCAAGCAGCACAGTGAGCACAGGAGCACACAGAATTTATACACAAACACTGTTCCCATCAATACAAATTACATGGAATACCACAACACAAAACCCCATGAGCTTTTACCCCATTTAAACAAGGCCAATTTGTTCCCATAGGTGCATGAGTAAGAAAAAGAAGCTACTTAATGGAATCTTGACTTTTTTGTAACTGCAGCAGGAGGAAAGGTGCATGACACACCTCAGAGAAGCATTTCTTGAGTGACTCTGGGACTTTCCCATCAACCACATGCAGCATCTTCTCCATCTCCTCACGGACCACATAACTCCCAGATTCATTAGAGAAGAGACTGAAAATATCTGGGGAAACAGAAATATGTGTAAACATCTATGGCAGGGACATTTTTCAAATGCAAGGTCTGTAACTGACTGAGAATGTCAAAGGCTGTGCAACAGCTAAAGGACTAAACACTTGGGTTGATCCAAGGTCAGTACAGGTCCACAAGGTTTAGGTCAAGACCTTGCTTTTCTTTTACCATTTTAATCAAAATAAAAATGAGTATTATCAAGTGAGATTAACAGAGAAGACAAAACAACAGAAGTCAGTAGGCAGATGTTTTCTATTTTTTTGAAAAATATCAATGCCATCCTTCTTCCTCTGCCCACACAGAGACCATCAGGCTTTCTGTAGCATCCCAACACTGGAATTCATGATGACTTGGCAAATATTTCATTTTGATGAATATAGAAAACAAAAGTGCACTTAATTGCCAAAAATACAGCTAAAAATGCTTCCAAAAATCCCATCTTCACTGTAAAATGGTCACACTTTACACTCACAATCCACTATCTCATTGTTACTAAGTTACATCACTTACATTTTGTTTTCTCCTCCTCTTTGCCTCTTGTGAGTAGAACTAATCCAACTATCAAGTTATTGAAGTGCAGCCCTTTGGATATTCCTCCAAATGAACAGTAGATAACCTAGAAGAATGAAACAGAGAAGTTAACCAGAACCAATAGGGATGTCAGAAGTGAAACCAGCAGTTTACACTGAGGCTCCACCTTATGTGGTTTTTAGGCCAATCACCTCACATTCAGCTAAAGAACTTCAATTATTAATTGTGTTACCCTTTTGTAACTCTTCTGGTACTGAACAGCCTTAATTTAGTGAAACACAGTCATGAATAGCAATATAAAAACTCCACATTAGAACCTCCAGTGAAGACACTCCTCACTTGCTCAGGGTGTTTCCCCAGATTTCCTCATCAGGGCTGAACTCTGCCCCAGACTGGGCTCTGACAATCCCCAAGGCACCAAGGGGATGCAGCAGGAATGCCCAGGGCAGGCTGGCAGCACAGAGGGGAACACCAGAGCCCTGGCAGTCCCTGCTCCACCCCAGGGTGATTTCCCCTGGAGCCAGAACTCAGCCAGGACTGGGAGTGCCCAAACAAAACCAGTCCTGGGCCTGGCAAGGCCAGACCAGCCCAAGCCTCCCAGTGCTGTGGGGGCAGGAAGGGAACACCTGACACAGAGGGGCTACAGCAGAGTTACTGCTCTCCTGCAGACACCTCAGCAGTGCTGTGCCACCTGCAGGAACCCTCTCCTTGTCTGTCTGTCTGTCCATCCATCCCTCTGCACTCCTAACATCCGTCTGCAGGCATGGCCATGTCAGTGCATGCACAGCAGGATCTCACTCTGGGCCTCACTGCCATCCCACCTGAGCCAGCATCACCCAAACACTTCCATTGCCACAGGGGCTCACATCAGCCTCTTCTGCTCCTCAGCTTTAATCCACTCACAAATGCTTGAAGGGCTGAATTATGGAAACTGAATTTGGGCTTTGTTTGGACACAACAGTTGTAGAGGCTTCAAGGCAGGGATTTGAATTCCACACTTTTGATGTCTATCCTATCTATCCTTCTGTCTTCACCAAGTGCCTTCAAGGCTACACTGCCCATGTGAGCAATTTACCCTCATATTCCACTGGAATCATTATTTTTTTTTAAATATGCAGCTAAAATATCCATTCACTTGTGCTGAACTTTGTACATCCCAGCTGTGATAGCAGATGAGCAGCAAACATTACATTTATACATTGTTTCAACACAACACAAGGATTGCTCATGAGACAAACAGAGGAAAGGAATTCCACAGACAATGTCCAATGTATCAGTATTCAATATATGGAATTGCTTGGAGTTTAGCTGCTCAATCATTCCTTGGGAAGAGTTTATAAACACTTATAAAATAGTGTTTTAGTCATGTAACACATCATTTCTCCACTTTTTTCATGTTGGTGTGGCATTTGGAAAACTTCTAATAACACGCACCATCAAAATGTGATGCAATTTTGTGTCTTCCAAAATGACTTAATGCTGTGGCAGCTTTACTAAACCAGCCCCACCCAGGCAGAATGACAGCAATCTGCATTTCAGAATGTACAATTCACTATCATTATAAGGCACAGAGCACTTTTTAAAATAAAATTTAAGCCTGACATGTTCTGTTTCGTGGGCAACTGAAGAGCATAACACGATTGAAAAACCAAAGCTGTGCTCCTGCTTCCCACCACCTGAGCAGTTCAACACCACAGACACATCTCTACATTTCCTTTTATTAATATCTTCAACCCCATTCTCCCAAGAGATCCTCCCAGAACATTACATTTAAAAAATGTTTTGTGTACAGGACAATCACCCAAATTGTTGGGTTAAAGTTCCACTGGTTTCAGTTCTCTGTTTCATGTCCAGTATAAAACTCCTGTGTTTTTAATTTAACCAATTCCTGAAGGCCTCTCTCTCCTCAGATATGAAAACCCTGATTTCCAGCATGCAGAGCACACAGCCCAGCTCCAAGGCTCCAAATGATCAGCTTCAGTGACTGAAGGGCTGCAAACTCAGGGTTTTCAGCTGCCTAATGACTTTGCCTGCCTCTCCCCAACCTGAAGCCAGGAATTACAAAGCATCCCTTGACTCAAATCCCAATTTTGGCCCAATTTTCAGTTTTCAAGCTCACAGATTTGATACTGAGCATGAATGCTACAACTACATCATAATTTGTACTCGGATTTTGAGATGAGTTCTGATGAGAAGCCATCAAAAACCAATTAGGAGTCTTCCATTAATTTTATTTCACCACCTGGAAACCAAGAACTGCTCTATAACCATCATGAGTGTTAAAAGAGAGAATCATCACCAAAATTGTGTCTTTAAGCACAGATTTTTTTAAAAAATAAAATAAAAACCAGGCAGCAGAATTTGAAACCCCAGAATCTCTATTTGTGACCAATTTAGTAATTTAATCCTTAATACATGAAAGGGATATAAAGGTATAAGTTAACACAGAACATAAAATTCTCAATATTTTATACTATTTCAAACCAAGATATATTTTTTGTTTAATTTTAGGGGTTACCAACATTCAAACTCAAAAATTCATGCTGAAGACAGGCTTTAAGCTCTGGGCAAATCAGACCCCTCCTTTTAAACTGCAAATGCTCCTGGCTAAGCCTTAAACACCCACATAAAAAGCCAACTGTTTACAGAAGTGAAGTACTACCATCCTCTTTTCCAAAATTTAGGAAAAAAGGGGAGAAAAAGAATGGAGGAAAGATGAAGCTGAGGAAAAGGAACTCTGCCAGTGTGTAAAACCCTCAGCAATGCAACACTTCAGCACTCACATTATCTAAATAAAACTGGGGACTTGCACCATCCTCTGAGGTCAACAGCTCTGAGGGTGCCAAAAATAGAGGCTGTGACTGGGAATGACATGGAGAGGAGATCATCTGAAAGGTCTGCCTAATCTTTGTCTCTCTACCAAGAATATTTTGATATCTCTCTCAAGAAAGGGGCAACTCTATAAAAGAAAATTAATTTTTAAACATGACTATGTGTAGGATGGTATTACTATTTTTTTTTAAGATAGATATATGTTTATATCCGTGTTGTAAATTTTGATTCTGGCTATTTTTCAGCTCATTCATACATCTGTTATGAACAAATTTATTTTTAAGAGCTTGTAAAGATTCATCATAAGAAAACAAAGTAACAGCCAATGGAATCCCAAAGGAACCAACAGCAAGTGCATCTCTGGAGTAAATAAAATCTGTTATTACAAATTCCCAGTCTTTTAATTGCCAAATTTACATCTGGATATTTAGGTTTATTCCAAGTCATCTACCAGGTATTAACAGGGTTGGGAGCACATCCCTGACCACCCAGGATCCAACACCATTTCCAGGCAGAGAGGTGCATTGTGATGTTGTATAAAAAATGGGAAACAATTCCATCAGCTCATAAATATTTGTGTGTGCACAGCAGATCCAGGTGCCCTTTTCCACTGCCTTTGGCTTCCAGGAAAGCAGCAATTCCCAGCTCACCTCAGCAACTTTGGGAGGGACCCCATCACCCAGAACCTCCCTGATGAAGCACTGCTGGGTCATATAATAGGAGAGGCCACAAGTTCTCTTGAAAGCATCTTTGAGCCTCTTCAGTTCTATGTCTGTAACTGAGAACAGAGGAAAGAAAAAAAAATTGGTCAGTAAAGATGTTACAGAAAGATAACAGCTCAAGGAATCTCAAAATCCTCCACTCCTTACGTTTACCTTTACAATAAAAGACACCAAGAAATTAAATGCATGATTTCCCCCAAAGAGTGGGAAAATGAGACCTAATCATCTAATCTTGCTTGAAAAGAGAGAAGGGAAGCAGACCTGTGGTTACCATCAATGGCAACAACAGCTCACTGCTAAGTTTTCTGACTACAATAGTGGATTGTAATTTGTTCTAAATTCAGCACCATTCTTGTCACACAAAGGAAAACGAGGCAGCTTTATGATCAATTTTGCATTGCACGCAAGCCAGGGAAATTATCTGCAGCCAACAGTGCTGAATATTATTAAGAGCAGCATCTTTCAAGCAGTTCCATCTATTAACCAGTCTGCCTTTCTGTATTAAAACAAATAAAATACTTTATCATCACCACAAGTTCATGAGACAGTGCAGTGAGGTGTGATTTAGCAGGAATAAAATGTTGGACTACATGTAATTCTTCCCCCAAGATCCCCTTGCACAGCCAAAATCTGCTTGCCAGCTACACCTGTTCAAACCTGCTCACAACTGCAAAGGTGGAAAATGTGATGACATCCACTCACCCTGGTCTGGGAGCTCCTGGAAAGCAGCTTCAGACTGCACAAGCACAAAGCAACTTTCTAACCAAGTGTTTAAGGAGGGGAGGATCTCCTGGAACAAAACAAGCCCTGTGTCCCAAGCCAGGCTGCAGGGAATGGCACAGGAGCTGTGCAAGTTCCTGTGGTGCAGAAAAAGCAATTTCCACGCAGAGCCCAGGGAAATGATGCTGCACACGGGGCTGTGTCACTGTATTTATAGCAAGGCATTTTCCTTACCCTGCTATCAGCAGCCAGACACAAACACTGCCATGGCCAAAGGCTGGTGGAGCTTTTTGTCAGCCAAAATAAAACAGAGCACTGGAGGGCTTCATCCAGCACTCAGTCAAACTTCTCCTTGTCAGTTAATTCATTCATCAAAAGCAAAAATCAATCCTTAAAAGTAAATCACATTAAAACATTCCTCCCTCGTTTTAATCCGAGTGAACACTGAAACAGATGTTGGCTCCACTTAACAATTGTGTAAAACAGAAATTGGGTTCTATTTCCTCTTAAATTATATTACAGATTCTGGATACTTCTAACCATAAAGAAAAAAAAAAATCAAAGTATCTGAGAGATAAAGCTCAAGTGTGACCCACACAGCACCAGAGCTATCAATTAGCACAGTGGTGATTATCATTAGCACATCTCTTGTTTGACTGAAACGAGCCTGCTGTAATTACATGGCAGAAGAATTCTGTTACCTGCTTATAAAGTGTTTAAATTCCTTTATTTCACATTAGCATCNAAATTATTCTCATTTTTTGCATGGAAAGGGGAAGCTCCTGGCTTTGTAATTTGGGCAAAGCAAAGCCAACAACCTGGACCCCAGACTAAATCCAGCAACAGTTCTGGAATGGAATTATTCTCTTTTTTGCAGTTTTTATATACCTGCTCATACACACATATCTTTAACAAAAATTAACCCTGTGCTCTGGTTTCTTCTCCCTCTCTTAATTCTTTGATCTCCCCACCATTGAATCCAGTCTGGTTTGGGGTTATTTGGCAGAATTTCTATACAAACATTTGCTAGGCTGATGCTTAGAGCACCCCTGCCTGCCCAGTGTGCACTCCAGGCAGTGCTCAGGTGCAGGAAATCCCATATAAATGCTCCTCCCATAATCCACGGGAGTGACTGGAGTGCCAGCCAAGGTGAGGAGAAGGTTGGGAACAAGACTTGTCCAGCAATACTCCCAAGACCTTCAAAAAGTGCATTTACCAGGGGTGATAAGTTGATACTGCCAGCCCATGTCACATTTCAAAAGCAAATTATTATTGCCAGAGCCCACTCAGTATTATTGTTTGCATACAGAAACTACAAAAAAGGTCATGGAATAACAGGCAAGGTAATTACTGCCATCCCTTCCCCAGAGCCATTGAAATGACTGATGCTGCCCATTTAAAATCATCTGCAAAGCTTTGTAAAGATAAGTTCATTATACATTTAGATCCATGCACATGAAAGTACAACTGAAATGAGCAGAGCATAAATCAAAGATATTATCAATGTTTACTATGAGTCTGGAAGGCAAAATATTTGAATTCAAAATCCCAACACCAAAGCACCAATTATTCAACAGAGATAGAGCACGATGGCATTTTCAGAGGAAATAAAACTAAGTCTTCAATTATTAAAGGAACATTTCTAGAAGCAATACATCTATTACTATAATAACTATAATAATTTCAGAAATTAGAACACTCCCATCCCCAGAAGCTGCCTTTTTTCTCTCAGTTCCACAAGCCCAACACACAGGAAGCACCAGAGAACACAGAGGGGTTTTTCATGCTGCCTTAGACACCAGCCTGTCTCCTGCACTGTTTCCTCCACTGACTGAAGTCCTTTCATTAGGAATATTCGCTTTTTCCAAAGGCACAGATTCCCCAAACACTTCCAGGAGCCAGTTGTCCCCAAACACCTCTGAGAGGAGCATTCACAGGCTGCTGTCATTAGACACAGGAGACAGCACCACACTGTGGG
>WBNQ01061160.1:77149-93856 GCA_013401375.1 Spizella passerina
CAGCTTGCCTACTGGATTCCCAGAGGACAAGAGCTCCAGAACCACCACTGGATCTTCAGAGGAAGACCAGACCCTTCTACAGGATCACTGCTCTGACAGAATCACATTCATCACTCCAACAGGACTGCAGCCACCATTTAATGGGACTGCTGCCACCACCCTGCCCAACCGGGTGACAGGTTATATCCTGACTCTGTCAGTTTAAGGCAGTGTTTCTGTATAATTGCCTTGATCTTCATTTTCTTATTAGATTGTAGTTCTGACTTAGACTCTCCCCCAGGTTTGACTTTAATCCAGTACAAAAGACAATGTACTCACTGCTTGTCTTCTTGCCAAACCAGCATTTCCTATTCCCAAAACTTAATTGGATGAAGGAAGAGGCTGCGAGAAACAGCAAGGAACCCTGAGATACCCAGGCAGGTGAGGAAGAAGTCAGTGTCCCTTTCCCTGTCTCTCCTGCTCCATCTCCCAGCCCAACATGGCCCCCGGCTGGGAACCACCTCCTTCTGCTCTGCTTTCACATATTTGTCACCAAGGCATTTTCCTTCTGGACTAAAACTGTATCTAAACTCAGATTATGCAAGTCCAAGTCTAGATTTAAACCTTGTTTTGCCACCCCAATAAAACTGCTCAAACCAAGCTGGAGGAAACCAACCCTTCTGCTGCGACATTCTCCATTCCTTTCACAACCTCCATGCACTTGAGACTTTCTTTTCTCTTTCCACATCCTGTAGCTCTAATCCCACCCCCACCTTCTGGGAAGGTTCTAAAATATCTTGTAAGCAATGTAGGGTTTGGGGTATGGCACCACCTCTGTCCCCTCCAAAAATCCCACTGAAAGGACAATTTTGGACAACAAAAACTGGGCAGCAAATACCTGGCTCAGCAAAAGCTGCTCTGCTGTCACCAGGCTGCTAGTGAAAATTATTAAGAGTCATCATAAAAATATAACTGCATTGCTAAATACGAGTAATATTGATATTTTTGCTTTTTCACGTCCTGTTTTGGAAAAAGAGAGAGGAGAAAATGGTTCCATCAAAGCCAATTCCTCACTACCCAAAGCACCTACACTGCACATTCTGTGATACTTCCTCAGAGGCCTCTGGATCTGAGCTAAGCTCTGCAAAAATTACATCAATAAAGTGTTTTGTTCAAATACTGTAAGAAGGAACTTGGAATCTTCCTTAATTATACATATTTTTGATGATGTAACTATTGAACATAAGGAATATAAGAACTGCTATACACTCTGCTTAAAAGTTAAAAGGAGTGGTTGGTCAGGCCTAGTGGAGTTATTACAGCTTAGAAAAAAATATTATACACCTTACCTGTGATACATGCATCAAGAGCAAGCACAATAAATGCATTTTAAATCCCTATTTAATATTTATTTGCAAAAAATAATAATTTATTTGCAAATAATTTGTCCGGCCAGCCACAAAAACACCTTCCCTTACAACACTTTTCCCCATATCCTTCAAAATTAAAGCAAAAAGTAAAATGCTGAGAAACAGAGGCTGAGAGCAAAGCACAGCTTTGCACAGCAGCCACTTGTGTGATGGAGCAAAGGTGCCAAATAAAAGCATTTGAACTCCCAGCACTGCCTGAGCCATGCAGGCAAGAGACACTTAACCTCTCCATGTCTTGTCTCAGCTCTGAAATGGATCCAAATTCCAGCCTGCACCAGACAGATGTGTGATAAATGAGCTAAGATATTGTGTAAAAGCACTACAAGCTACTACTAAAAAGCTGATTTAATCAGTGAAAAGGGCAGAACTCCAAGTGTTTAACTGAGGGGAAAGTGGAATTAATCTGTCCTGGCTACTATAAACTGACCAATTAACATCAGGTAGAACTAATTGGACACAGAAACAGCTCCAGAATGACAAAAGCTCCTGCAAACCATCAGTGCCATTGGGAGCAGCAGTAACCACAGCAAAAGCTGATTTTTGTTCAAAAAGTCTGAAATACTTCATTGGACTACAGGAAAATAAAGGATTTCTTCTGGTTCACAGGTTGCCAGCACAAAACCCAAACCTGCCCAGCCAAGGGAGAAAACCACGATGTATTGACAGTGCTGAAAGTCAAAACAGGAAACAAAACATTGCATAAGCAGGCAGAGAAAACACAGGATAAAAAGGTCAGGCAAGGTGAAGGGCCAAGAACCTTTCCAGCTCTTCTGACTGAAGCATTGGTGATTTCCCCCAGAAATGGAAGCATCAAAATGCCCCCAACACTATTCAAACACATCCCAAAATCTGAATTTCCAACGTCACTACTGAGTGAGAAGCAGCTTGATAAATCTGTGCCTTAAAAAACAAAATCCCACCAGCCCTGCACATCACAAGTACACAAAGCAAGCAATAATTTGCAACCATCAGCATAACATTGCATTTATTCTTTACTAAAAATAACCAATTCTAATAAAACTGACAACTTGCTCATCCTTCAGAAAGCAAGAAAAAAAAAATCACCTGTCTCAAGTTCTTCCTCACTTCCAGCTCAGGTTTTTTCATCATTCCAATATTTTGATTTTTAAGTGACAATTTTTGAGGTTCAATATCAAACTCACAGGGCATATAATTCTCTAACCAGACAATTATCTTCCCTGTAATCACTCGCTCAATATTTCCCTTAGGAATCTTCATCCTAGTTATACATGGAAATTTTATTACTTTTTTCATTAGTCTTTATTGTGACTTAATGGCTGTGGTTATGAAGTTGTCAGGAACCAAAGCAATTACTAAAAAGCTTCAAAGAGGTAAAATGTGCAAGTGAAAGTAAAGTGTGTTTGGGAACAACCCCAAATTGGAGGAACCAACTGCAAAATACAATTGAGATAAATGAACCAGCTATGACTAAAAAGCCAACCTCCACACCCACACACTCCTGCTAAAAAGGAATCCATTTGGGAATATTTTGGGAGAAAACACAGACTAAAAATTCCTGCCTTCCCTAATGGCAAAATGAACCCACTCCTAAGGAATCTTTCATGAGTGGAATATCAGAAATGGAACCACTCAGTGCACACAGGGCCCCTCCACAAGGGCTTCACACATTTACCAGCAACAGGAATTTAAGGATAAAAGCACCACGGTTTGGGGATTTAAAAAATGGAATTATTCAATCCAGCTGTATTTTTTCCTCCCACCTATTCTTTGTTTTGGGTAGCAGTGGCTCACCCTGTGGATAAAGCTTTCCTGGCTCTATCAGACCTTCCCTAAAGCATATCAAAGGTTTAACATCTCCTGTGCAGGCAGATTTAGTCACTACAATAGGATTTGCCAATTTTCTGTAACAGGAATACTGAGCATTTATGTGATGCTTTTAATCTTCAAAGAGCTTCCTCCTCACAGTTCCCATTCCCAAAGGAATGCCAGCATTCCCAGCCTGGTTTATCCCTCTCTATCTCCATCAGGGCACATNCTGAGCACAGAAATCTTATTGGCCATCTTTTAGATCCTCAGGAATTAAAGGAGCTCCCTGGTCCATCCATATGAGCCATGGGATAAACCTGAAAATTCACAAAACCTTGCAGATCAGCAAAAATCTATTTTAGCATTTTTACAACTGCAAATTTAAGCACAATCAACTGCAATATTATATATTAGGGACAAATAGGGATTCCTGTTATCAAGTAAAGAATTGGTGAACTCATTCTCCAGGAGCAAATCCCAGCCCTGGATCATCCCAGGATGTCCTTTCCCACCCACAGGCTCCTGTCCTCTGCTGGCTGGGAAAAGGGGAAAAGTTTTAAATGGTTTTTAAATAGTTTTTCATGGTTTTTAAATGGTTTTTAAATGGTTTTTAAATGGTTTTAACAGAGTACACATCATCCCAGAGCACTGAGAACCCTGAGATAACATGGACTAAAAATGAATCAGGAGTCTGGGCTGCCCACCTTCCCCTGAGTTCCCAATATTTGCTCTCCCTTTCCTCTGCTGCACCCTCAGAGCTGTGGTTTGTCCATGATTTCCCAGGTGAATGTTTTAGCTCTCAATCTTTCCAGCATTTTGAATTAATGTTTAGTCCTGTTTAGATTAGAAATTTAACTCTGCTTTTCTGAGCTGTCCCTTCATCAGTTTTCCTGGCAAACACACTGGAGTTTGTGTTGTTATAGGTGAGCAGAGCAGCTTCTGTCACAATTCAAAAAAGCTGCTTCTGTTTTATTGCCACCATGAAAATCATCGAGACATTTATGCTTGTTAAGATTCACAAAATTACAATATAAAACTCATTTCCAAGAAATAAACACCCTGCTCAAATGAAAAGCAAGTGCCAACTATGTAAATGCAAACACCACATAAGGACCGTGCTACAAAATAAATTGAAATATAACAAATATTTCATATCCTGTCTCCCAACAGTGCCAAAGATACTAAATGCAGCTGTAATATGAATTGTTCTTTAAATAAAAAATTATAGTCTAAGCCTGAAAGTTAAACAGAAGCTACAAGTTCTGCACAGGAAGGCAGAGCTCCCCAGCACCTTCAGTGAGGATGAGAGGCAAGGCAGGAGCTCCAATTTGGGATTGCTGGCAAAGTTTTGATCAAATATTCACACAGTGCTGGCCTCTGGCAGCTGAAAGAGCCAACCCTAGTACAGCTCAGCACTTACACACTGTGACACCAATAATAAAAGATTCAGATCATATTTATACATTGCTACATCTTCATTTCTAAGTCAGAGGAAAAATGTGACTCACTTGCAAGTCAGGTGCTCTGGCACAAACCCTCCACACGTGTGGGTTCATATGGCCAAGAAAAGGCCTCTGCCTCCAGCCTTCCTATCCCCAACTCCTGGGGACACATCTGCCCAAAATATCACCTCAGACTCAGCTGTAAAGGGAATATTTCAGTGTCAGGTCCCAAATTTCTGTCTCCTGTCTCACTGTTACAAACACATAATGACAAGCTTGATATCCAACCTGTGAAAGGCTGAAAAACGCCAGCACAACCACAAACGCAGCCTCTGGACTAGGCAGAGAAGAAATAAAATAAAAACCAGCACGTGCTTAGTTCTGGGACCCCATTGCATGGTTGGTAGAACACCAAGAACTGAATCAGAGCTTTATTTTTTAACAGACAATAGCAAACAATTAGCATTACTATTTCCAAACTCCATCCCCACTGCTGCATCTCCTGTTAAGAGAATCCTCAATTAACATCCCAGGATTGATATTTAGGATTATCCTGGAAGATGCCATGCTAGCTTTACATTAGAGAATGTGAAAAATGTGTATTTTATGATTGGCTTTTCACAAATATTCAAATGAATATTATATGTGTTGTGCTGGAAAGTAATGCTGTATTAATTCTCTTAAGTAGTGTGTTCAATATAGTTTTAGGTTATAAAAATGTTAAAATAGAAACTGTGCTATGTAGGATATACTTTTTTTTAAAGTAAGGACTCACAGTGAGATAGCAGCCACAGGACACCTGAATCTTTCAGAAAAAGAGAATTTATTGCTCCATTATCAGGAGAAATGAACTTCTCCCTGCCTCAAAGGCACTGCTGGGATTCAGAGGAAGAAGCTGGCACTGACCAGACAGAATCCTGTGTTTAAATGGAATTTAGGCACCATGTATGAGCTGTATGAATATGCAACAGGTTATTGTTTTTAAGGGTTAATCCTTTGTTACTGTGTCCTTTTTCAGGTTCATGTTGCCCAGAAAAGGTACCTAGACATCTGTAACTCTTTGTTTCTATTGTCTCATATTGTCCTAATTCAAATTGTCCAAATTATTATTACTCTAATTGTATTACTATTTTTATGACCATTTTATTACTGTTAAAGATTTAACCTTTTTAAACCAAGTGCTTGGCGTTTTCCACTCAGCATCACTGCCCACTGCTCCTCAGGCTGCACATGGGAAGGATGGAGCAGCACATTCAGAGCCAGCCTGGCACAGCACACTCAGAGCCAGCCTGGCACAGCACAGTCACAGCCAGCCTGGCACAGCACACTCAGAGCCAGCCTGGCACAGCACAGTCACAGCCAGCCTGGCACAGCACACTCAGAGCCAGCCTGGCACAGCACAGTCACAGCCAGCCTGGCACAGCACAGTCACAGCCAGCCTGGCACAGCACAGTCACAGCCAGCCTGGCACAGCCCAGTCACAGCCAGCCTGGCACAGCTGCATGGGGGCAGCTGCAGGCCCCAGAGCAGCCTGCAGGGGTGGGAGGGCTCCAGGGGCAGGGATTGCTGTGAACCCCCTGCCCATTGTCCCACACACACAGCAAAGGTGGCACAGTGACTTCTCACCAAAGAGCCCTGAAAGAAGAGAGGCAGCAGCTGGGATCTCTCCCTGCATCCCTGGAGACACTCACAAGATACCCTCAAGGACATCACAGGCTCTATTAGCAGCAGTACATTTGCATAATAAATGATGAGCATGTTATGATTCTATATTTATCAAATATTTTCTATTCTGCTTTTTAACCTCCATCCCTGTCACACTGTGGCCTCTGCAGATATTTATCCTGTGTTCTGCACTGGGATTAGTGCATGGTGTGGTTTCTTCCTGCTCTGCCCTATCAGTGTTGCAATCTACTCACAATTTTAAAAATAACATTGGTTCTCACAACACATTTACACCACAGCTCTTCAACCAAGGTGATCGGAAGACAATGCTGAATTGCAGGCAACAAAAAAGTGGGAATTGGTTAATGGCAAAAAGATCAATTATAATTCTTTAGGCAAAGACAAATCATGCTGATAGCTGCAGGATTGGGACCAAGAAGTTCTGCCATTACTGTTCCAGTGATAACAACCCTGCCTAAATCCTGGCACAACACAGACCAGGCTGCACCAACTGCTGCTCATTTATCCCAAAGCACTCCTGCTTCAGCTGTACAAAGTGCAAATCCACTTTTTCAATTTTTAAACTGAAATCTGGGATTTAACTGTACCACATCACGAGGGAAAACGTGCAAGAAATCTTGACAAGACTAGGAAATTTCCAGGGTAAGATTTTGCTTCTGGATAACACCTAACAGCCAGAAACAGGGATTGAAAAGAAGTGCTTCTTCAGCCCAAAATACATTCATGATGCCACATTCAAGTTCATTTTTAGAACAAATTCAATCTGCAAACTCAAGTTCTCATAATTACTATCCCAATACTTTCAGTTCTTTTTCCCCCACATCCACAGACTTATTCAATCTGGCACTTCCTGTTCTGTTTAGGGCTCTCTGTGTTTCTTCCACTTTTTTATTTCATTCAAGGTCTCAGAATTTTAAAAGAACAAATTTTGCAAACTAATGGAGTAAAATTAATCATCTGAAACAATTCCAGCATGTGAAGGGAGCTTACAGGGAAGCTGGAGAATGACTCTCCATCAGGAACTGTGGTGGTAGCAATGGGTTCCAACTGGAAGAGGGCAAGCTCAAATCAGATAAAAATTCCTGTTAAAATATTTCAGCTCAGGAATCTGTCACAAACCCTGAGCACTGCCATTGTCACCAGATCTGAGATAAGGAACATCCATTCAAACACAAAAGAAACATAAGCATCCATTCTATATTAAACACTTAACATGAAATTAAACTGTGAGTGGATGACAACTGAAAGACCAGCTGACAAAAAGAGAGACAGCATGTGAATAAAATCACTGCTTCTGAGGAAGGATTCCAAAGGGCTTGTAGTATATTTGATTTGCAAAGGATGAAGCCTATATTTTTATACAGAATATAATTCTCTCTTAGTTTGGCCCAATGACATTGCCTCTCATAGCTTGTGGGCCCAAGTCAGACTCTAAACTGAGTGAAACAGCTTCAAAGGGTTTGGACATTTAAAAAAATCACCAAAATAAATGGCAGAGGTTCCTTTTGCCTTTGTAGCTGCTGCTGGTGGCTGGCTCAGAGCAGCTGCCCTGCCTGGCCCTGTGGCTGCAGCTCTGAGCAGAGGAGTCAGAGCTCCATGTGAGGCACAGATGTCTCAGGGACTGTTTCAAAGCACTCCAAAAGTCAGGAGCACAGAGTCTGACACAGCCAGAGTCCTTTCTGCCCAGCTCAGCTGCCCAGTGCTCCAGCACCAGTGTTCCTGCTGGTTTCCAGGAGCATCCCTGCCCCAGGAACTCTGCTGGGCACAGAATCCTGGTGCTGGGCACAGCAACCCGGGCACTTCATCCCCACCACCATTAACGCCTGGTTCTCCTCAGAACCTCATTTCCATGGCATGGGAGAGGCCTGTCCTGGGCTGGGACAGGTGAAAAGCAGGATTTAAACACCCTGGAGATCAGGGCTGTCACTGCCTCTGCCAGCTCAGCCCAGCTGTGAGAGCTGAGCACAGGGGAGGCAATGATTCCCTGAGGAACCATCCCAGGGCTTGCACCAGCCCCACATTAAATAACATTTATATGGGAAATGAACCCTGGGCACTACAAACTGCCTGCTTAGCCCTTGTCCCAGCCTTTCTCAGCCAGCTCCTTTTATTCAACACCAAATAAAGGCCCTGCTGCAAATGTTACCTTGTTTTTATAAGAAAAATGGTTTTGTTAAATTTTAGATTATTAAACCAAGAGTATCACATCTCTAGGACTTAGGCACATGTCAGTAATACACTAAAATAACTAAGGAACTTCCTTTAATTCTAATGAATCAATTAATAGGCTACATAGAAAAATTCGGATTGATTAATACTCACATCCGTTTTTAAGCAGATTTGGTGAATTACTATAAAGCCCACATGCAGGCACATTTATTGTCAAACCAAGACCTGAACTCAGTTTACAGCCATTGAAAATCAGAAATGCAGAAGAGATTCCACATCAGTTTAATAAAGCAGCATTTCAAAGTGATGCACTTGCCACACAAGCCCCACCTGCAGGGACCATGGCAGCCCTGCTCAGCTGTAAATACAACCCCATAAAAATCCCCATTTCTCAGAGGTGTTCAAATTCATTATATAAAAAAAGAAATGAAAATTACTATTAGACAGCTCAGCTGCAAACATTAAAGCTACACAGCCTATGAGATATGGAGTCATCACTAACAAAGGTAAGGTGTCCCTGAAGAAATCACAAAAGAAAATGTGCATTAGGATTTTGCCACTCTTTTAAGGCAAGCAGGGAATTTTATTCCAGTAAGTGCTAGCAATAATCCAGCATTCAAAGTTTGGTGAATTAGGCCCTTTCAAACTCTTAGGCAGAATCTACCTTAATGGATTTTTCTTCTGCATTCATCTTTGCCCAAAGGCTTCATTGTCTCATTATGCAAATGACCTTTTCATATGAAAATTAAATGTTAAAGATGCTTTTTGTAGTTCTTCAATACTGCAAATATCACATGGACATTCACAATAATTCAGACTAAGTACAACTTATAGAAAAAGCACCTGCTTCAAGGAATGGAACAAATTAAGAAATAACTTGGTTTTAAATGACTAAGAATTGAAAGTCTTAATTAGAATTAACCCACAGAACTTTCTTTTCTATACAGAAACTCAAAGTAGGAAAGCATCAGGCAAAGAGGAGCCTGAAGGAGGCCCTAAAAACCCCAGCTGGGCAGGTCTGCCTTACATCAGGCTTGGAAATCACCAAAGTCAGTGGGCAGAAACAGCTCTGCTGCCTGAAAATGCCACACTTGTCCTACCCCTGCTCCATCAGCTTTCTGTGTGCTCACAGTATTCAGAGCTTCTTCCTGGACCAGAACAGAGCAGGATTATGTTAATAATAATTAATAACTAAGTGATGGGATGTCATGAGAGCTCTGCACTCATCAGACCTCCCATAGAGCAAATGATTTTCAGCAATGTGTGACTTCACAAGCTAACCAAGGACACACTCGATTTTCAGGAGACAGTGACACTTTTTGAATGACAGACATTAGTAACACCTGGATTTTTAAATACAGAAAAACCCTACCCAGCCCCACCTCAAAGCAGGAGTTGTACAATAATCCTAATTTAGAGAATTCAATAGACACTTCATGCCTCACCTCATCACATTACTTGGTAATGCTGTGTTCTTTTTCATTCTCAGCCTTGTCATCCCTTCTGAGGCCCATTTTTGAATCTGATTTCATTTTCTTGAGTACTAAAGAGCTGAATGCCTTCCTTATTTTATGAAAGGAGACAGTGGGCTGAGTTCCCTTGAGCAGAGCAAAGGGGTGAGGGCTGTTTTACTCATTCCTGCCACAGTGCCAGCAGCCAGAAAGCCTGAAACTGTTACAAGTCAAGTAAACAGGATTCAAAGTAGTCCCCTCTTATTTTTTTTTCTTTCACATTTCATTAGAGATGCTTCATCTCACACTGAACAACTTCCTAGTTTCTATTTTTGTCCTTTTGGGTTTTTTTTCCTCTGTAGGACACTGTCAGGTAGATTTAGGACTTCATCAAAACAAGACTTCACAAAATTCAAGCTGAACTGAAATACTTTATAGAATCTATCAGGTTGGAAAGTATCTCAGGAGGTCACTTGGTTCACCCTTGTGCTTGAAACTGGGTCAAGGCTGAACTCAAACCAGCTTCCAGAGGGTTTTGTCCAGGCAGGGCTGGGAAATCTCTAAGGATGAAAGTTCAACAACTTTCTCTGGGCATGTATATTTAAAAGAAACCCTGATGTTACAGGAGGAAAAACCAGAAACTGATTAGAAACTATAAAACCACTGATGTAATTGATTAAAATCCAAGAAATAAAGCTCAGGTTTATGACCTGGGAGATACACAGGCATATAATCTATAATCCAAATAAATGTTTTGAGGACTCAGTTTCAGTCTACATCAAGATAAGAAAATGTATTACATACAGAATAGCCTGATAGTGGTCTTTTCACTTATATCAAGATATTTAACACTCAAAATGAGGATTTGTCCAGCTTATCCTGTGACCTCCAGCCCCATGGCTGGAATGATATCTATTTAAACTCCCCTGGCAGCTTTCCTGCCTGCCCTGACTGGAGTCTCCAGTAACACGCTGACAGGACAAAACTGCAGCTAAGATTGTGAGCCTGCTCCTATTTAGGGACATGATTCACCTGAGAAGTGAGAAACCAGAGGATTCCCAACATTTACTGAATCATAATTCAACGTTTTGAGGGTTTTTTCCTTTAAGATGATCAAATTTTTTCTTATTTATGAAACACCTATGTTCTTAAATCCTCTTTTCTCAGCCTTGCATCACTCCCTGCACCTTCAACACTTGTGCAATCACCAAGTTTCTGCTGTGCTTGGGAACCATCTAAGAATTACTAAAAACCTCCTAAAAGGATGCAATCAGCTCCCACAGAACCACAGCACTTGCAGCAGCCTAAGCAGGAGGCAATATTTGCCCCTAATTTGTAAGTTTTCAACTGGTATTTCATAAAGAGCCTCTAAAGACCACAAAGGTACCTCAGGAAAGGAAATTTACCGTTGGCTGACTGAAGTTCACTCCAGCACGGTTCCTCATTTCCAATAGGAAATAACGTGGGGAGTCCTGAGCAAGAGGCTGAAATCCCCTGAGCTCACTTCCCCAAACTTGGAACCTGAGCTAAAGGAGAAAGTGGTGGCTGCAATTCAAGCTGCAGAATTACAGATGAAAACCCAACTCTCCTCCAACAGACCAGCTGCAGGGAGAGGGATTGGGAGTGCTGTGGGTGAGAGGCTGGACATGCCCTGTGCCCAGGGCTGACCCCACAGCGTGGGCAGCAGAAATGGGGGATTCTGATCCCTCAGGTGGGATCCCACCTGCACAGCTGCCCCCAGACCTGAGGGACAATCCAGGAGGAGCTGCTGGAGCCAGTCCAGATCATCCAAGGGATGGAGCAGCTCTGCTGGGAGGAAAGGGTGAGGGAACTGGGATGGTTCAGCCTGGAGAAAAGAAACTTTGGGGTGACCTCATTGCAGCCCCCCAGTACCTGAAGGAGCTGACAGGAAACAGAGAGAGACTTTTCACAAGGACAAGGGGAATGGCTTCACACTGACACAGAGTGGGTTACACTGCATATTAGGAAAATTCCTCCCTGAGAGGTGGTGAGGCCCTGGCACAGGCTGCTCAGAGAAGTATCCAAAGCCAGGCTGGAGCAACCTGGTCTCATGGAAGGTGTCCATGGCAGGGGGGTGGAACAAGATGATCTCTGAGGTTCCTTCCAACCCAAACCAGGCTGTGATTCTAAGGAGCATCTTCTCATCAGTTCATGGGGGTTTCAGCAGAATTCCCCCAGTCACTCCTGCCTTTGAAATACATGTTCAGCAGAGCCTGCTGAGGTGCCCTCCCAAAACAAGCACCACAACTGAATGCCAGAGTTGTGAAATAATTACTGCTCTGTGAATTTGAGCAGCCACTTGCAGCTCTGCAGCTCTATAAACAGGAAGTGTGAAGCTCTGCATTCATACCTGCTTTCATCATATGACAGAGCCCTGAAGCCATCAAATACTGGCTGACAGAACAAGCCTCGCTGTAGAACCCAGACTGTCTCCACAGTGGATTCTATTCATTCTGATAGCTCAAAAAAAAGGCTGAGAGACTTCTAGGCATTTTCAGCACATGCCTCTGGAACTCAAGGCTCAGAAAAGCACAGGTTTGTACCCTTAGAAAATAACATATCCCAAAGAACCTTCACCTCCCTATCATGGTCAAGCTCTGGTTTTCAGCTATGAGAGAAAATAAAGCAGAACACTCTCCTTCATGGAATACAGAAAGAAGAGAATAAACTACCAAAATGGTTCCCTGAGTGTTTTTCCTAAAAGATGGCTGGGATTTAAAAAGTTAATTTCATCATCTGGAGCAATAAAAAGCAGTTTTCCATGGGCTGAAGGGCTGAGTCCATGGATTTGTCACCAGGCTGAGACAGACAGCCTCAACTAGATGGTGATATATTTGCACAAGTTTTCCATCATCCTCCTGTCAGATTTATGACATCTGCACACTGGAGGATGTTAATGATCAGACACCAGATATATTTGCCTTGATTTAAATAAAACAAATGTAGCTATTTTTCAAATTCAATCAAGCCACAAAAGGTCATTAGCAAGATTTATCCCCTGCCCATCACACATTACTCATTACTGCACACACTCCCCGTGGGTTACAGGGGGTTTTTGTTACTTTGGTGCTCTCCAGTTGGTGCCATCTCAGAGACACAAAACCAGGGAAGAAAACTGCCTGAAAAACCACCATGAACTCTCCTGAGCAAAACCTGTGCAATTCATCCACCTGCAAGTTCTGCCTCACTGCTAGCTGGCATTTTAGCTGCATGTACATTTTCCAACACCAGCACTGTTTCTGTGCTTTCATTTTGCTCTTTTTCTCAGAGATCACTGAGCACAGGATCAAACACAATTAAATGGATTTATCAGCAGTCACTCATTTCTCCAAATTCTACGCTCACTGACCATGCTGATGTGGTGCATTCATGAAACAAAAATTTTACCTTGCTTTGAGCAGAAGGAAAACTCTGCCTTCCTCTCTGGCCCAAATTTGACAGATCCATGATTATTCACCAACATTTCTTTTAAGTGGTTCCCTGACTCAACATTTAGCATAGATAATTCAGCTGGAAATGGCCTGAATTACACCTGCTCTAAGTAGCATTCACACAAACTTTGACTACAGATTCCACAGTTTCCTAATTCACAAGTACCTCCATAAATTTATGCTCAGACTACAATTATCTTCTCAAAGTTACTGAAGCAAAACACATTAACAGCCACTGAAAAATACAGTCCATAGGGATTTGAGATAAACTGGTCACCAATACCACACAGGAATCTCTTTCCTAGAATTCTTATTACAATATTGCATATACAGCACAGGACAGTGCAGGAGCTGCTGTGCTGATCCAGGAGCTAATACAATAGTGATAAAAAGCTCTTTATTTTATAAAGTTTTTATAAAGACAACTGTTTGAGGAATTGGGTATCAAGACTGGCAGCAGGAGAACTAAAAGATAAGGCAGACTTTGGAGCACCATCTCCCTGGTAAGGCCAGAGCACCCAGCCAGCCTGATGGACACAGTGGTAGGAGAGGAGTGGGAAATCAGGGACAAACATTGGAAAATCCACCAAAACAAGAACTGGCTGACTTGCAGCACTGCCCTTAGCAGAAAATTGCTGATGGAGCTTAAGGCTAAGAAAAAAGCAACAAGCTCAAGAGCCACAGTACCAGTTCATGCCACCACAAATTCAGTTTGATAAAATAACTGACAATTTTATGCTCAGTTTGGAACAAAGCACTTCTGACTTCACCTCTAATGACCTGCCCAAGGATTTCATCTCCTCACAAAGAATCCATCCTCAGAAGGAGGTCTGAGGGGTCAGGAATAGCTCTCCTCACTGCTCATCTCATACCTTTTCCACAGCAACACCACTCTGTGCCTCTGGCTACTATAAATAAGATGACCACAATTGGCAAAATTCATAAAAAGAGATGTCTAAAATAGCATCCTGCTTTGCACTGCAGGCTGCTGAGGCAGACACAGATCTCAGGGAGGCTGGAGACACTGCTGTGACCTGCACTGGTGGACACAGGACAACTCCAGCGTGCCCATCCTCAGGGCCACGTCACCCCAGCACTGTCAGCTGCCTGTGCCAAGGAAAAAGGGAAATAAACCAGCAGGACTGTCTCCTGTTCAAGGGTGGAAAAGGCCGTCAGCACCAGGCCGCTCTGGCACTTTCATCTCCTTGAACAGAAGTTACATTTTAGCTACAGTTATTTATATTGTGAGCCTTTAACCACAACTCCCCTCACCTTCACAACCTTTGCTTACTACCAAAGTGGAATTGCAATAAATGAAGCTGCTTAAAAGTCAGCCTTATTTTCTGAAGCTGACAGAAGCAGCATTTTTTCCAGGTATTCTGAACAGCTGAAATTCAAACTGGTGACTCAAAAATACCATCACAGCATTCTGAATGATTAGCACAAGTACAGGTAACCAGTACTGACTGCTCACAAAGAATTCCCAGCAGAAAAATCTGTACAAATACCACCTAATCCAAAACTTTCTCACCATTTAAGAACCAGGAAACAGTGGTAGAGAAGGTGGATCTAACTGGAGATAAATATATTTGATTTTCTTTTTTTAACATTTACGTTCATCCATTATCTCTGCTTGTGTCCACAGAAATGCCACAAGTACCAGCAAGGTTCTGTGGAAGCAGGAATGGTCTAACAAATAATGTTTTGATAACTGGCCTGTTTTATACATACAGTGATTCACTGGTTAAGTAAACAACATAGTTATTTAGCAAAACATCAATTTATCACAGAGTGCCTAAAACAACCTTTCTGGTCTCCTACAGAAAAACAGTATTGAAGGTCTCATATAGAGAAGAAAAACATCCAAAAAAATAACAAAGAAAAGTATTATATTCACTGCACAGAAATAATTTCTTATTAAGATGAAATCAATCTTATTACTTATGAAGCATCCAGATCAACTGCCTTGATTTTGAAGCAATGTAAGAGTTTAAATCTAACTTTAAAATTCAAAACACTTGTTTTTTCTTATTTACGAACTCTGGAATATACATTGTGACCAAATGACTGTATTCTCCACCAAACAGCTTATTTCAAACGCTCCCTGATATATTTAACTTCACACCTCTACCAAGCTGCATTTATAACTCCAGCTCTTCTAAAAATACGTGCACCAGAGCTTTCAAAGACTTCCCATACTTTCACTAGCAGTGAGAATCCTTCAGGGCTGTTATGTTTAAAATCTGTAACAAGTGACTTTGAATCATACGTTTGTTTCTCCTGCTTGACACTACGTTGCTCCATTTCCTATCTGACATGGCATCCCTCAGAGGCTCCACCAGAAAAAAAAAAAAAAAAAAGAAAATATTTAACAAAACCCCATTTCACGTCAATTTGTTTCTTTTTCAGTTAACACCCAGCGGTTCCTCCCAGTTCTCCCTTATCACTCCTGACATGCCTCTCACATGCAAGCAGGAATAAAAAGGGCAGCCATAGACTGGCTCGAGCTTATGAATTTTATCAGGGCTTTAAATATCAAACAGGTGAGCTGCTTTACCTGCGCTGCATCACGTGAACGCACAACAGGGCAACAATTACCGACACCTGTCCTGCCTGCACAGCATTTACTGCTGACAATTCCCGTCCCTCTTTGTCCTTGGACTTGGCTATCGCTTCCAGAGCCGGGGAGCTCCCAGGGTGTAGCTTGCCGTCGCCTTGGAGCCCTGCAGCTGCGAGCGCTCCCCGTTCAGCTTGTTTATGTTTTCCCTTCGCTAGTTGCTCTTTAAATCCTCCGGGAGGACCCTAAACCGGGCTAAAGCGGCGGCACCGAGCCCGAGCCACGCACGCCACATCCATCTTGCCATGAGGAGCCGCAGCTGCGTGATCCCCGAGCACGGGGAGGTAAACACGAGGAGCGGGAGGGCCGGGAGCCGGGTGACAGCCCCGCCACACCGGGAGCCCGGCGCTGCCCGCCTCATGCCGGCCGGCCACAGGCGGAGGCCGGGCCGAGGGGCGGCGGGGAGGGCACGGCACCGGGCCCTGCCGGGGCCGCCTTAAAGAAGGGGAGAGAGATAAATAAATAAATAGATAAGATAAATAAATAAACGGCGGGGCGGAGGGGGGAAAGCCAGCGGGGAAGGAGCCCCCGAACGGCGCGAGTGCCTCCGCGCGGGGTCCGTCATGGAGGTGCCGCCTCACCGCCCGCTGCCGGGGGGCAGCGCGGGGCCCCCGCACCCCTCCCCGCCAACCTCCACCCACCCTCCCGTCCCCGCCGCCGCCTCCCTCACCCCTCCGCAGGGCCTCGTCGTAG
>WBNQ01061160.1:94390-104768 GCA_013401375.1 Spizella passerina
AAAACCACCCCTGCCCTTTGCTGTTCTCCAGCATGTTTGCTTTTAGTATTCAGCCCAGGACTGACACAGAATGGGAGGATTTCCCAAATGGCTTTGTTACAACATTAAGCCTGGTAACCTACCCTGGGTCACTCCCGAGCAGAAAATAAGGAGTTTGAAAGAAAACACTGATTTCTAAGGGCAGCTTGTTCCAAGGATTGTTCCTGCCCTGAAACAAAGCCTGTGAAAACACCAGTTGCGAGTCATTCCCTCAGTTACTGTTTCCACACGGAGTGATCTTGCCACATCGGAGCTGCAGAAAGGTCAAGCCAGAGTTGCTTTCTCGCTGATGTAAGTTCATGCGTAGGTATTTTTATAGCAAACATTCCAAACAAATTTCATATCTGATATGCAAAGCCAGGAATGCTGCTTACAGAGACACGGGCTCCAAGGCCAAATTTCTCCTCATGTAATCCAAGTGCAAACACACTACAAATGAAATAAGCTCCATAAAGCCTCCTTGTATCTTTTCTGAATTCTTTTTTTATCTTAGATTTGTGGCATATCAAAAAAACCATATCATTTTCAAGCATAAAATCTGCCACAAAGGGACCTTTTACCTCTCTTATGAGGATGAGGGAGAGAATTTAGGTGATTTTTAAAAATAAAAATTAAATTGGTGGAAATATGCTTCACTCATCAGCCACTGATTATGCATTTATCATTTAAAGAGTAAAGGTAAATGTAAAGGCAGCAGAGGAATGAGAGGATATAAGCTGCCTTGATATACATATATATATATATAACCTCTTATTCCTACCCTACCTTTACATATCTCTACTCGACATAGTTCCTCACCAAGCAGCTTTCAGTTTAGATACAAAATACACTCTTTAAAATATTTGAGAATTAATTCAACAAACATGGCAATGTGTCAATCAAAAGCCTAAGCTGGCAATACCAGAAACAGCTGGAAAAATCTGTTTTATCTTGTGATTAAGAGAAATATTCCATGGCATCCCTAGAGCCATGCTCTGTTTGTGATGAATCCCTTTCTTAAAGCATTAACTCTCAGCTGAGGAGATGGGGTTTAATTCCTGACTTCTCTGTCGTGTTCCTGTGTGACCTTAGGTCCAGTAATAATATTTTAATGTTTTGGTTTCTCCTCTGAATTACAAAGATAATGACCAAGTCCCATTTTGCCTGGAAGGAGCAGCACTGGGACCCAGCCAGCCCCGAGCTGGCAGAGCAGTTAGAGAAAGCAATTAGAGCAGGAAGCAGCTTCAGTGCTGGGGTAAGGCAGCTCCACACCAATTCCTGCTGGTTTTCAGGCCAATTTCTCCATGACTGTTTATCCTCAGGCTCTTACTAGAGAGCAACAGCCAGCCCCTGAGCACCAGGGCTCACCAGAGACCAACAGGAACTGCCAGCCCTGTTTTGTCTTCACCCAGCACAGAGGGACCCTGGCAGCACAACTCTGACCCAATGCCTCTGCAGCCACCACAGTTTGCAAAATTATTCCATTTTTATCTGTGATGTCAAGACATTACAGTTCACACAAACCCCACTCTCAGGCAGTAGAGATTACCAGGCAGTATGGGGGGTTTAATGACAGCTAAATCATGAAAAAAATGTATGACTGAAATTCTAACTACAAATCAGATCCTGCCACCAGGTTACAGTCACAAACAGCTGACTGGGTATTTGGTGCAATGAGGAAGCAGAACCCCCTGGGAGGAGTTCCTTCCACTGTGGGAAGGAAAAGGGATGGAGTGATGGTTCTTAATAATGGCTAACACTTCCTATTGACCAAAAAACCCAGACCTCTTTCCAAAGAAAAGGTGTGACACTTTAGGAAAAACCCAACTACAGCAGCATCCCTCTTGTCCCAGAGGTACAGTCCAAGAACCAGCAGAATTCTGTTTGAAGAGCACTTCAAAATCATTTACTGGATCCATTGTACACACGGTGGCCTGCACCAAATTTAATCACAAAGATCCCCTGGATTGGAAAGCCAGGCTGGAGGCTCCCGATGGCAGTGTCTTTGTTCAGATTAAATTAAGCATGTTCTCAAAGGCACTGAAGCAAGAACCCAGAGATAAGGCTGTGTGTGCTAACCCTGGATTAGATCTGGCAGTAAGTTTTTGCTGAAGCCTTATTGGGGAGCACAAGATTAAATGTTGCTGCTATTTAAATGCTGTGTCAAAGGTAAATCAAATTAAGATACAGCGAATTTCGACTTGCATTGGATGAATTGAGCTCCTCTCGTCACAGAGAAGTGCTGCGTATGCAAATCGAACTGGGCACGTGTCCTTTGGATTGCTGGAATTTATTTAATTATTCGCTAATCAAAAACTAATTCACGAGCACTTAGCAAATATCTTTAAGTGTCTCTGCATCACTGTCAAGGATCTGAGGCAGAGCAGGTATTTACTGCTGCACAGGAGCAGCAGGAGCCTGGCAGCACAGCAGCTGTCGGGCTCTGCCAGGCTGCTGCAGTCCAAGGCTGAGGAACAGGGGAAAATCCACAGCCCTGGCTCCAGCTCAGCCCACAGCAGGCACCTGCAAGGAGAGGGGGCTTGGAGCTGCACTGCAAAGGCCTGAACTCAAAAGGGATGAGCCAACCAGCAGAGGAACTGCTGCTGCAGCTCAAAAACACTTCTGAGAACAGCACTGTAAGGCCCTGGGATTTCCTGATTCACTAAAACAGAAGCCAAACATGCAACTTGCCCCAGTACCTGTCTCCCCCCCTGGATATTGTTATTTTTTTAAGGACTTTTCTTGGCACTGGACAAACACAGGACAACTTTTACCCCTTCCTGCTTCAAACAGCCCTGACAGGAGTGTAGCAGAGCACATCCCAAATATTTCAGAAGATTAGAAAGTGGAAGAGAGATCAAGATGCAATAAGAGGGTTCAATCGGGTCTGCAGTGGTCAGAGCTAAATGGCTTCATATCTAATTACAGTGAACTGGTGAATGAGAAAAATACCCTGAATCATCATCTGCCAGTCTGATTCTGATCAGAGGGAGAGGAAATACAAAAGGCTTCCTCAAAGAACAACAGAACAATATTCAAATTGAAACTTCTATCACATCCCACATTTTCTAGGAAACAAGTGGCTTAGGGTGGTAGCAGAGGGTGACATTTATATGAACTCAGGGGGAAATAAAAGGAGCAGATTCTTACCAGGTCCCTCCTACTGTTGTCATGTAGGCTGCACTCCCACACTATTGCCAGTATGAGCTTTGTAGTGGAATACTGCAGGGGAAAATGAAAAATGTAATTTTAAAAATGTATTTAAAAATGAAATTAAAGTCATCCCCCTTGTTGAAGGGACATACTAATGAGGGTAGTGCTCACCAGGGCTGCAGTGAGTTGTAGCCAGGGGACTCTCAGAGTGAGATGATTGGGATTTTTTTCCCTTATTTCCAGTTTGAGGGCACTTCTCTTTTCACATCTGCCCTAGAGATCCCCTCTTCCCAGTACTGCCATGACTTTTTGGAGCAGCTGCCCATCTCCACCCCCCTGTCCCAGCAGCCAGGCCCTTGCCCTGGCATCATCCCCTGCTGGTTCCCGGCAGCAGCAGCAGCCACCTCATCCCCTCCTTTTTCCTGGTGAGCTCCAAGTGGGGCGGGGACACGCAGAGAACAGCGTCCCTCTGTCCCAGAGGGCTGAGCTCCGGTGACAGCTCAGTGTGGGGGTGACAGCCACTGCTGCACAGGCAGGAGTGACAGCCCTGCTCTGCACACCCACACATGCCAAACGCCAGACCTGTACATCAGGTTGTGGCAGGTACAGGAACAGGGCTTGGATGGCACTGCCCAGGCTCTGGAAAGGGCAGCAAGGGAAGTGGGAGCATCCCTCAGACCTCATCTGACCCGTGGGCTACCTCTGTTTAATTCTGCCACCCCTTTAGGGGAGAATTAATGAATGTTTGTGCTGAGCCACTGAGCCCTGGCTGTTTGTGTTCAGGGAGCCCGTGACAGGTTTAAAGCTGCTCAGAAGCGCTGCTCACATCACTGCTCAATCCATAATTTCACTCCTGTTATTAATAGTAGGATCTCCACCACCCAGGAAAGTGAGGCACGTCACACACGTTCTCAGCTATTTTAAGGTTTGTGGGTATGTGGTCCCCCACTTTTCCTGCAGTTGCCTTTGAAAGACAGAGAAGAAAACACCATAAGGCACCCTCCACTCTTGATATTCTCCTAAGCAAGGCTTCCCTGTGCGTGGAAGGGTGGCACGATCACACTTGAGGCCCACAAAGAACAGTGACAAACTCTTCCTTCCTGGCAGACTTTGCTGCCGCTCCTCCAACCCAGGAGTAACAGGGTGCCACAGCTAATGGCAGTCAGGAGTTAAGTGTAATGCCTTGGATATTTATAAAAACATCACGTCCTTCCCGCTTTTCTATCAACCTGTTTGATTATGCCTTATACAGGGAAAGTGTGACAGAATTAATCAGCCTGCTGGAGTGCACACTAAGGGAACAGATGAGCTTTGGCAAGACTGTTGTTAGCACTGAAAAACTGTGACAAAAAAGAGGCAGACTGCAATCCAGACACGTGTCATTCAGAAAATGAGACATGCTATGATTTATCAACGTACCAACAATTGAGGGAAATAGAGATCTCCCATTTCAAAGTGTTGTCTCTGTGTAGATTAAGAGTAGTATCTGTCATCAGGAAACAATGGGAGAAGAAATGTATTTGGTAAAAGCAATTCTGTGCTCCCTTGTAGACAGAAACCACTGTGGTGTTGGAATGGAGGTAAAGGATTTCTCTGCAGTTCCATCCAGGGCAGTAAAAAACACCGGCGTTGTGACAAGAGGAAGTGCAAATAATTAATAGCAGAAGATCAAATGAAAGGAGTGGCTTTGCAAGGGGTGACTAATGATGACTCTGCTCTGGGAAGGCCCAGATTGCCTGGTGGAAGGAGGAGTTTGTGTGGCCCTCAGAGCACAGCACACAGCGGGCAGGGATGCACCACAGGGCACCTCTCCCCTGCAAAGAAAGGGCTGCTTTCTTCTCAGCTCAAAGGCTGCTGCTCACAGCGTCCCCAGCACTGCAGCACTTTGATTGCTGTGTACAGAGAGTGCAACACCAAAGCATCAAACACAGACCAACTTGGGGAACATTTTGCCAGCAGCTGATACAGTGGGAAGCGCATCTCAAAACAGCAGGGCAGCAGAGCAAAACAAAAGCCACAGAGCCAGAGCTGTTGTGTCATTTGGCACATCCTGGCACTTGCCTTAATTCTGCTTCAGAACTTGCAAGGGAAGGCCAAAGCTTCTTATTTGCTAATTAAGGTTTCACACGATTCAAACATTGAACAAAAGACATCCCCAAACAGAGAAACCTGCCAGCCTTGGTGCCCCTGCCAACAGGCTGATGTCTCAGTTCAGTGCTCTCCCAACACAGAGTGAAAGAGCTCTGGACAATGGCTCATCCAAATGTGCACACACACACACACATTTTTCTGCTGGCATGTACACATTACCTCTGATCAGGTTCTAAAAGTTCCACCTCCCTGTTTGTGTTAAGGACTCCAGACACCCTGCAGACAGGGGTGAAACAGGCATTAAAACAGCAGACCTCTATTTTATGGTGTCAAATGGCTAATAATAGTAATTAAGGATCTTAAAGTCCTTTATCAAGAGGCATTATCTAAGATGGCATCATGCCTGTAATCAGAGCCAATGAAAAACTGTTTGATCATGCCAAGAAGGCAACTAAAACAGTCTGATGAGTTGCCATCTGCTCAGCCACCCCACCCCTGAATCCAGCAGAGAGCCCCTGCAGGACACTGACATCCAGGTTGTTTTCCTGTCATTTCAGCTGAACACTCAGTGCCTGCCCGTGTGTTCCAGAGGATTCCCAAACCCAATCATGGCAGATCACTGCTGGACATGTAGCTCTGACAACATTTTGCTTTGCCCCTCTTGTGGATTGATTGTGCACATTGCAGCAAGGTAAAGCATTAGGGGTCAGAATTTTGCCTACCATATTAAGTATTTGCATGTATATTTATTTTATAAAATGTATGGTTAATTGGTCCATAAAAGCCTTTGGTACTCACTCAGCCTCTGGGTAAAAGTCCAGGTACTCTCAGAAGAGCTTTTGACCCAGCAATTGTAACAAAATTTGGGCCTGGAGTATGGAGTAGAGTCTTGAGCAGATTCTCAGCAATAGAAGACAAGTTCAGGGTAGATGAAGGTTGCCAGATTGTCACAATTTGAAAAAGAAAATTGGTATATTCAAGGAAGGAGCAATTTGAAGTTTTTATAAAGCACTTGGACACCACCATGATGGGCAAGAGTTTCTTCACTCATTTTGCTTTCTCTTATCACTTCCCAGCTGTTTCTTCCACTTTCAGGTAGTTTCAATTTATCCTTCTATTTTTACCCACACATTTCACTAACAACCTTTGAGTTGAGATTCTTCTGGCTTTAGCGCTGAGGTGCCAGCTGTGCATCCCTGCAAGCTGGTGCATATATGACCTTGAAAATTTCTGGGAAGCCAATCAGGAGGTGCTTGCAAACAGTTTCCTGTCTCCCAGAGAGCATCTCTCTGTTTTTAGCTTTAGATATAAATCACATTATAACATCCAGAGCATTGTGCAGGCATTACCCAGCTAATGCCAGCCCAAACCCCTCCCAGCCTGTGCCCTGTTATTGCCTAAGTAACAGCTCCTCCATTCCCCTGAAGCCAGCCCAGGGAGTTCTTTCTGCTTCTTTCTCTGCAGGAATATTAAACCAGAATGAGAATGAAGAGAGCTGTTAATTTTATGTCATGGCGAGGAAACTGAAGGTCTTCAGATCACACTTTCTCCTCAGTCTTTTAATTGCAAAATTGTACTTCAAGATTTGACACAAGTTTCTCACCTTCCTGTTTTCAAGCTACTAGCAAGATAAACCAGACAAAAATACTTCTTTTTTCCTACTCTGCAGAGCCTGTAATTTCAGATAGGTGAAATATTGCTAATTAGTAGCATATTCTAACAGAACTTGTGATTTTACAGATGTCAAACTAAACCAGAGTAAGGGTCAGAATGTGCCAATCTTTTCATTGTTGTCACTTTGTGATTTGTGTTCCCCCTCAACATGTGCCCTCCCAGGTTCTTGGAGCCCTTGGCTAGCACTGCTCAGCTGCTCCACAGTTATTCCTCACACCAGATCCAGCAACCAGACATTCACAGCACGCTCTTCTCACATTTTCTCTAAACATTAGGTACAACAGCAGAAATAGAAATTGGAGATTTAGAAGCAAGAGACAGGGGAATCTGGGTGGAAACAGATGACTAACAGAATTTTTGCTAAATAAAAACATGAGAAGGGGTAAAAAAAAAGATTCCTGAGCAGACATAATACCTTTCTTTTTCTGGAAAAGTACTAATCTAGGTTCTGGAACACTCCCACTTCTAGATATGATGCTTAGTAACGTATTTCTAATTTAGAATTTTAGATTTTAATGACAATAATGGGAATACTCCTTAAATAAGTTAGAATGAGACTCCCTGTGGTCTCCTCCAGGTCCCACATTTTTTGCCTTTGCCAGTTTGGGACTAACTCCACAATGCTTGGCCAGCAGTGTGCCATGACCCTTCCCTGTCATCCCTACAGCCATCCACAGTGTCCTTCCTTTTGATTAAACTTCACCTCCCAAGATGGAAATTCATGGATAACACCCTGCACAACGGGATCTGAGCATCTAGAGACCCCATGGGGAGCTACACAAGCAATAAATTTCAAACCCCATTTTTGGGGCAGATTAATATTCTCTAAGTTACTCCTGCCATAAGCTATAAACAGCAGAATATGCACTTCTGTGCATTCCAGCATGTTGTGGGAGATCATAAAGGCACTTAATATATTATTTAAGCCATTTAAGCAAGATAGCACAACTGCTGTAATTAGCAACAGTTCTCCAAATCCCCATATGCCAGACAAAGGCTCACGTTCAGCATTTCCAGCCTGGTAGGAGGGCATCAGAACATCACAGAAATAAAATCCATGCTCTGCTTTTTTTTCCTCCTGCCAATCTCAGCAGAGCCTGTTTCACTACAGCTACTCCCCTGCACCACCATACAAGAGACCCAAAGTATAACATAAAGAAGACTGCCCTTTTTTGGTTTATTTTAAGAATAACAGGCTGCTCAAAGCTTTAAGAAAGAGAAATGAAGCCACTTCTCCTTACAGCTGCATTCTGCAGGCTGGAGGGGAACTTCCTTGCTTTTTCCTTTGAATAAAGCCAAAATACAACAAAAACCAAAATTTAACTTCCTCTAGAAAATCCATGAACTGAAGTCAGCGTTAAGTGGGAGTTTAGCAGCACTCCAAGCAGAGCCACCCTTTGTGCATGAGGGTCAGGCACAGGGCACAGGCTGGGAGCACAGCAGTGAGAGGAGAGGCAGGGTGAGCACGCAAAGGGCAGCAGTGGCAGCCCAGGGACAAGAGCTGAGTGCTGCCACCAGCCTGAACTTCACTGCCCTTGGAACCCCGGGACACAAAACCCAAAAACAAACAAAGAACATCACTGAGACAGACACCAAAATCCTCCAAAGGAGCAGGGAAAGGAGATCCAGAGCTGAGAGCCTCTGCCAGCAAGGAGGCTGTGAAATTGGGGGTGCCATGGCTCAGAGAGGGGAGATGCTGTCCCCTGCCCCATTCCTCAGGCAGCACCAGCTGGGAAATGTGTACCAGGCTCATTTTCCAGGCTTCCCTGAGTCACTGGGGAGAGGAAGTGACCAAGGCTGGTATCACCTAGAGAGTTCATATTTCATCATCCAAAAGAGTAACAAAAGAAGTCAAATGATTTTCAGTACAAAGAGATACCTAACTTGTTACAGATTTGATTTTATAAGTAGCACCTAAGGGATAGGCTCATTAACATCTCATTAATAATGCCCATTTTAATTTGCATAAACCCCTAGAATCTTACAAAGCACGATAAAAACAAAAGCCTTTAACTATCCTGTTTCTCACAGGCTGCAAGTTGAAGAAGTGTGGAGGAAGCTGATAATGCTCTTTCAGTTCCTGAGGACTTCAAGCAGCTATAAAAGTGATAGGACATTGGCAAACACCAACAATCAGCTCACAAACAGCTGGCTGAGAAGTTGAAGACAAACATCTAGAGAACTAAAACAGTGCAGGAATACCTGAAAATACAACTATTGAGAAGGAGCACCAGCAGGAGAGGTTGGTCACTTATCCCTTTAGGCAACTCTGGAGGGTTTGGCTGCCTGTGGCTCCCAGTCTGGGAACACTTGGAACACACCTGATTGTGCCAGAGGTGGATAAAAGAGATGCAGATGTATTCTGGTTTCCACACACCACTGGTCACCAATCACACTTGTGTTTAGACCACATTAATTGTAAACAAGTGGTTAAATGAGCAACTCCCTGCAGGTACCAGAAAGGAACTGCTCTGGCAGTTCAGATGCCTCTAATGATGCCACACAGAAACAGTAACTGGCCCAAATTCTCTTTCAGATCCCTTCTCCTGGCATAAGATTTGGTAAGTGGAGCCAATAGGCACACAGCTGCAGGGAGAAGATCATCTCCATCACCCTCAAGCTCCAGGAAAGGAATTTCCAGATGGAATTAGCAAAGCCTCCACCCCTACAGTCAGAGCAGTGGCTGAGTATCATTAATCATTCCATCAAATGGAGCATTCACCACCCTCCTGGTAAGGACAGGTTGCTGGAAAACATTCCCCATTACAATTCCTATTTAGCATTGCACTGCAGTGCATCTGGCAACAGTGTTTGGGGTTGATGTTTAACTAAACCACATGTACAGGCAGTTGGTTTAAGTGCAATGCAGAATACCTGTACATTTATCTGTGTTATCAGCTCTCCTTCCTGTGACCTATCAGTACATAAATACCATATCAAATGCCTGCATGTATTACATACACCAGATTCATCACATCACACGTGGTAATCACGGTAAATCTGCCCAAAGCAGCAAATAACAACCAGCAGCAGACACACAACACCTTCACAACTGCTTCCTTTTTGGCTCCATGCCTGCCCTGCACTGCAAGAGCTGCTGCACCAGAGGAGTTGGTTAATGTTTGCACTTGCACAGCTCCTGGAAGATGAAGGCACTCAAATAGAGAAATTAATATTCACAGGAGAGCTGTCAGGGGATGAGTTTTCCCTGGGGTGCACTGTTTCAGTACAGTGTGTTTGACTGGCACTTGGGCTCCTTTCCTTCATGGGGAGAAACGGGAGAGGCATAATCTGTTTGTACTCTGATTTTCCCCATCCAATTAGAACATCCTTTCAAAGCATTCCTGTTGTAGGCAGGCAGGACAATGTGATAGATTTCCAGAGATGTGGTCTGTCTTATGCCACCTTCCAGCAGAGAGGCTTCCCAGGAGAAAGCAGTGTT
>WBNQ01061162.1:0-22272 GCA_013401375.1 Spizella passerina
AAAAAATCCCCAAATTTGTTATGATATGAACTGCTATTTTGAAGAAAGAACCAGTTTAGGAAGATGGAAGGTAAATGTAATGGAAAAATGTCAGACTCCTTTTTTATACTCATGCTGCAGCAATGCCTGGAGGCCAGAGAGATACTTGGCTGACTAACAAAATGCTAATTATCCAGAGACTTCTGTTTCACAGAGTAAAGCCACATCAGTAACTTGGAAAGTGGAATCTGCGGAATTCTTAAAGCATACTAATGAAAAAAAATGCCAAGAGAAAATTTGAAAGATGAGACAGTAAAAATTATTAACAATGCGATATCACATTTATTGCTATCCTGTATTTCTTATTGTGAATATCAGGATGTGCAGGAATGCAATGTCTCCTAATGAGACTGTGGCTGTAGCTCAAACAGGAAAGAAATCAATAAAAATGTGAGCAGAGGAAGGTGATTAAAATATTGAGGATGCAGCTTTAAAAACATTGTGATAGTGTTCTTCAAGGTCTTAAAAAATGACAAATTTATGACTATCAGAAAAAATTTTCAATTACCTATTTTGAAAGTTTTACCTGTGTATGATACCTGTATCTAAGTATCTACATTCATGTCAAAACCAAATATTATATCCCATAGTTTTCTGCTTGATATGAAATATATTGAATATTTTGATAAATTTGATGGTGAATAATATCTTGAATATTATGTTTGGGCATATAAAGACATGCACAAAGGCTTTTGAGGGAAATTAAAAAGGGGAGGATCTTAGGCAAAATTTCCAGCTGGAATACACCACAGACAATGTCTTACAGTCACAGACAATCATGTGTGGAAACAACATTATAAAGACTGTGAGAGTGAGCATCAGAAAGTTAGAAAAATGCCAGGATCATGGTTATCTACACCACCTAAATTCAGCTTGCATGTGTCTATGCATTATGGCAGTCAATGGCACCGCCACCTCCTGTTTTTCACAAGTCCCTTCCCTCTCTCAGTGCTCAGAATAGGTGATGAGAAGGTATTGATTGGCTTTTCAGCAAATCATTTGTTCTCTGCTCAGCCTGCACACTCTGATGGCTTCCTTTCTTAGCAAAAACAAGACAAAATTTCAAAATGCTGCTCTGATGGCCCAGGGAATTGGACCTAGATGATTTTTAAGGTCCCTTCCATCCAAAACCGTTCTGTGATATTAAGATTCTGGCAGTAACCATGGTGGCTGCAGGAATTAAACAGACTCCACAGAGCCTTTAGGGACTACTGCTGCCATTTTATACCAAGGGGCTAAAAGGCTCTTTAAACCTGGCTGGCCAGTTTGAGATAATTAGGACTTCATTTTTCCACAGACTTGAATTATATAGTACTGCATTAAAGGCATGATTCTCATTAATTTCAAATGCACTCATGAGCCTCAGATCCATAGTGCTCAAGCTATTTAGGACACAAAAATGCAAGAGGGAATTTGCACTTGCAAACCCTGGGAGGGATGGACTTAAGCACTTCTGCAAATCTTACTGCAGCCTCGTATCAGACAAACAAATAGAGAAACATGTCATTTGGATTCACATTACCTAGTCTGAGACATCTAAAAGCTATTGTCAAGCTTAACTAGGCATTTCTAAATTAAACTGGTCATCTTTCAGAGACAGTAGAGACACAGATTGAGCCAGAGAGCTTGTCATCTTGCCTGCACGGTGCGTTTTTGACATTTTAGGACATTTTCAGAAGACATTCTCTTCTTCTAGGACACAATCAGTTGTCTTAAGGTTTCTATTGAACAGCAGCCTGAATTCATGTTAGATTTAAATGAAGAACTATTAAACACTTATATATGATGAGCTAAATGAGTCACATGTGAACCTCACAGAATGTTTTTTTAGGTTTCTGGTTTTTTGGGTGACTGACTGCAGCATTAAAATTGTTCCACATTACAGTCTAGAGGTGAATTGCTATGTTATACAAATACAAATGGAAAAACCAGGTGGGAAAAAAATCATCAGATCATGCAATAATAGGACCTAGATAGAAAAATTCAGGCCTATGATGCAGGATTTTGTTCTTTGAGGTAAAAGAGTAACTGTTAATGGTACTAACTTGGAGCTTCTCTAGAAGACTATGAGACCTTTGCAGCAGATTTCTCAGGCTTTGCTGGAATAGAGTCTCCTGAGGTCCACACAGGCTTTGGAAAGGTGTACCCTGGGGCTACAACTCCTACATTGATTTTATTCCCAACTCAATTACCCTCTCCCTTCTCCTCCGTGTACTAATATTTTAGACATGTATCTTCCCAATTTTGACTTTTCATCTTACTTCTTATTAACCAGTCCCAGGTTCTAGCTTTCAGACTCTCTTCAGATTATGTCTGGGAACAAAACATCCAGGCTCAATGTCCTTCACTAAGACTGTTTTCCCAGTATTTTCCCATTTGTAAGCACTTGGAGGTCTTCCTGTCCCCAGTCCTTCACCTCAATCTTCTTACCCTGTCCTGACATCACCAAGTTATAATTTTCCAGTCCAAATTGTCCTTCCCAGGATAAATGCTTTCTTTTGCCAGCTCCTATTCTAGTCACTCTTGCTTTGCTTCTGCAACCTTGCTCTTTGGTGACTGTCCTGCCTCTTCTCTCTCCCTGTTCTCTGCTGCCTATCTGGGAGTTGGATCCAGTCTCCTTGCTCAAACATTGTCTGTTCTTCCCACATCTTTAAGATGACCTTCCCCATATCTACTAAAACCTACTCCTCTCCAAAAAAAAAGGCATCAGAACTTTTTCCTATTGCAAGATGATCTCCCACTCCCCAGAAGTGTTCAAGCCAAGATTGGATGGGGCCCTGAGCAACCTGATCTTATGAGTGACATTGCTGCCCCTGGCAGGGGGGTTGGAACTAAGTGATACTTAAGGTCCCTTTCATCCCAAAACATTCTATGATTCTTGAAAATGGCTCAGTGATTTGAGCTGTCTTGTTTTGTTTGCAGTCTCCTCCACTCCCACATTCCCTCCCGCACCCCCCCTCCCCAACTAATTCCTCTACCACAGGAAAATTTAGCTCAAATAAAATTTGGAAAATTATAAGCAATGGAAATTGTGATTTTAAGGGTACTGACAAGCAGCCTGAAAAACAAGTGATATCAGTTTTTACCTTTGGTACCTTTGGCACTTATCTGCATCTTCATTAATAAGAGACAGGCTAGCAGCCTATCCCTTGTGCTCAGTGCTACCACTAAGGATCCCTGGGAGCATGCTCAAAGAAGTGCTGAAATTCTGACACGATGGAATTGGCAGCCTCATAACATCAGTCACAAGAAGCCAGTGAGGAGCTGCAGGCTTAGAGGGTCTCTGTCAGCACCTATCTGCAGGCACCTGAGTAAGGGCTCTGACATCCCTGCAGTGCAGTACGAGATACCGAGTGTGCGCCTGCGGCTGGCACTGCTTATCTTCAGGACTCACATTGCCTCTCTCAGGTGCTTGCTTCCCAGAGGTACAGCTCTGTTTCTTGCAATTCATTCCCTCCTGACAGAGGTTAAATGCTCCATTATATACATCATTCTGCATTATATACATCATGCTTAGCGGCATGCATCTTTAGGGAGAGTTGATGCTGTGCTGATAGCTTGGAGAGACAAGAGAAATTGAAAAACAACCACTCTGCTTCCATCGCTATCTTTGTAGCTAGGAAAGCAATATATCTGAAGAAACAGTTAATTGAATGGAACATTGTGAGAGAGTAGATGACATTGCTAGGGACTGTATTACCAGAGGGGTCAGATCAGGACATTCCAATGATTATCTTTATTTCTTCATCTCTTCTGTCAATAGCTGTTGACTTCATTTCATTTGGCTGCTTCTCACTTATTTCCAGAGGCAAGAGGGCAAATCCTGCCAGTGCCACACTGCAGCACTCTGTGCTCCAACTGCAGCAAACACTGTGACATTATGCTGCATTATGCTGAGCCAGCCAGACCCTTCTGCTGAGCCCTGGCATCAATGATGTATCAGTGTTTCACTGACTCCTATTCTGTTAAAAGAGGTTAACAAGATTGGTGTTCAGCACTGATGTCTCTGTTCCTTATCTGCATGGAATTTAAAGTGCCCATAACTCAATAGCAAGTGATACTCCTATTTTTTTTAAAAGATGCCTGTAACTGGTGGCTGATTCCATTACACATTCTCAGTCCCTTAATGTGCTGCTTTCCCACGTGGATACATTATCCTTTACCATTTGCCAGCCTGGGCCTGGGAGCGGAGTGTGGAGGGGGAGGGAAACGAGGGCGCCCAAGGTGCTGTGTGCAGTCACACTTTGCCATTGGACACGCGGGTCTCGCACGTGTGCCATGAACAAACACAGCACATTGCTCATCCCCCAGCAGACTGCAGCGACCGCCCCAGCACAAAGTCTGAAACAGCACCAGCTCTGGCATAACCCTAAGTTGGAGGGTTTCAGTCTCATTGGCAGAGTGAAATGTAGAGCTGTGCCCCTTCAAGTGAGGCCATTCACTCCTGAATTACCAGGAGCTGGTTCCCAATAGCAAAAAGAAGGTGAAAAGACATCCTTTCTTGGAATTGCATCCCTCCTTTTCACCAAGTTTTCTTTCTGGTGTTTCAGTTAATAGAGGAAGGGGAAGAATAATTTTCTCTGTAAAATGAAAGAATGATGTTAAATACTACTACAGCCTAATCAAAATCCAGTGAAATGAGGAGAAGTGGGATGGATATGTCCATGAAAAGGATTCCATCTTTAGACCTCCAACATACACCTCTGTAGAAATCACCTGGCATTCTGGTTTAAGTGGAATGACTCGGTTTGATTATACATGCATTTTTGCATATGATTATATGCATTTTTGTATATAGATAGGATGGAAAAAATACACACCAGCAATAGGACAAGCACCACCTTTATTAGCCAAGCAATCATTTTATAGCCACTGGTAACACTGGTAATGTGAATAGACTGGTCTGCTGACTTAGTTCTGTTCCTTTTTTTTTTTAATAAAAAGGTTAATTTGTATTTATTTTATTTCTTGGAATGTAGTTTGGATCTCATATGATTTATTGATGAAAAGAAATAATTTTGTGGAAATGCTGAATGAAGTCCACTTTCAGGTACATTAGGTCTATTGAAAATACCGTATCAAATCCAAATAGTGGTAAAGTTTGGTGAACACATCTGTGGTGGTCTTTTTGCTTTGAAAATTGATATTTTATTTTCAAACTATAGGAGAAAGAATGCCCTTTGTGTCATATCACAACTAAAAATTCTTAAGGCTTCATAAGATACCACTGCAAAGTTTTCAGTAAAATGTTATTGCACACAGATGAACATCTATCAAAGTTGTTCACAAATTTCCTGTGTGAATTTTGCTTTCAGTGGGCAAAAAAAAGATCAATTTATGAGCTAACAGACCAAACACATAAATAAATCACATATGCATGTGCAGTCAATACTTATATGCAAATATCAGTCATAGACTTAATTTCAAAACCTGGTCCTAAAGTGTTGCTAAAAGTGGAAGCATCAAGATGAAGCTAGGCTATAAAATAATCAAGATCAAATTTTGTCTGTTAATCAGTTTTCTCAGTTCAGTCTCAGTAAGCAGAAGAACAGTTTCACGTGTTTGACCTTGCTTTTGTCACTAAAACAAATTCCTGACAAGATCAAGCCAATTCTCTCCCTATATCTACTCATGCAATATTTTTCATTAAATGTCCCTACTCATAAGTGAGAGGTATCTCTGCCTTAAGGGAGGTGAATATGAAGCCAGCTGACTGTCCTCTGTCCAGATATTCCCATGTCCCAGTGTGATTAGCACTGTCTTGTCAAATTTAGCTCTAAGCCATTTGTGAACACCTTTTTGTTTATAGTAGCACACTGAAATCTGCACAGATCTCTGTGTTTGCTTTTCTGTGTATCCTATTAACAGTGCACTACATTTCAAGATGACACACTGCAGAAAGCCACAAAATCACTTTTAATCAATTTAAACCAAATTTTTAAAAATTACTTTCATTCTGGAAAAATGCTACTTGGGATAATTCTGATAAAACAAAATCAGGGTTTTGTTCCACTGTTGTAAAATCAAAGTAGAAGAACCACTGTACAAGAATTTTTGTACTCCATTTGAAATTCTTCAATTGCAATTTTGTACAAAAACTCCTATAAAAATCAACTTATGGCTAAGCAGGTTTGAACCCTGTAAATGACTGGCTATGATCTGCTTGGAAAATGGTATAAGGAAATCTTTTAAATCTATGACCTTGAGAGAAATTTTCAAAAAGCCCAGGTATTTTTATTATTGCACAAGAGTAAATAAGACCATAAACTGCAATTTTTCAGTTTTCATTCCAGTATAATAAAGCACAGTGTATTAGATCCTGATTAGCAGCCTTCCTTTCCTGGAGGCAGTCTAGTTATAATTGTACAACCTTCAACTCAGGACTTGAACTTTTTTAAAAAAGTGGAAATACAAAAAAGCAGGAACTAAGGCAGAGAATGAGAAATTGCTTTAGTTAGATGAGTCAAGAATGCATGAGGGAACTGCCTCTATTGGACTTCATGCTGAATTCAGAGCTATGTATTCCACTACTGTATTAAAAGAACCACTCCCATTAAACCAACTATTTGTTCAGCAGTGGTATGTAGCTCCTACCTGAAGAGATTTTAGCATGATGAAACAATGAACAATGCACTATTACTACACAGTGCACAAATTGTAGAAGAGACAAACATGACAAAATATCTTCTATCCCTGATTTACCAGTTTCCAGCCTGTATTTCAAGGTCAATGGGAAGATAGCAAAATGTTAAGGGTTTGGGTTTTTTTTGTTGTTGTTGTTTTTGTTTTTTCTTCTTGTTGTTGTTTTGTTTTGTGATGTCAATGATAACAAGTTATTATTGCAATGACAGACTTCTGTATTTCTCTCAACAAACAGGACTGCATTACTGAACTGAAAAGCCAAGAAGACTGACACAGTGTGAAAATATGCAGGGGAACAACAGCTGTTAGTCATTATTTTCTCCTTATCCTTTCAACACCTCTATTTCAATTTGCTCTCTAATGGGTAAATCACACTTTCTCCCTAGGATATTTTCTCATTTCAGGCAGGTACTAAAAAGAATCCTGAGACAATTAAGAGTCATTGGTCAAAGACAACCCATCTTTTGTTGTTTTCACTGTAGACATTAAAATTAATTTTTAAGCTTTACCAAACAGATAAAGCTAATATTGTGTTCTTCTAGCCCTTTGTCACTACTAATGTGATGGAGGATGTTTCTGCTTTTCTTCTTTAGACAATGAACCTTGCCTCTTCTTTTCCCTTACATAGCTTGTGTTAAACTTCTCGAAGGAGAAATGTGAAATATAAAAATTACTGCTTTCACTTCATCTAAGCCAAAGAAGAATCTACTACCAGAGAGCTTTTAAATATTTCTTTTATGCTTTACCTCACTGACAACCTTCACTGCAGCTATTTGGAAAAAATGTAGAAACAGTTTTGCTTATGATCACATTTGGTTTATTGCACAAGTTACTATACTTTGCTCTATTCTCTATTTCTTAGCTGTGAGATTAATATGAATTGTAGTTTGAGCCTTTTGTTCACTGATTTTAATTAATCTCATTCTAGGCCAAAGTGAAAATGAGGCAAGGAAAAACACAAAGGGCTACAAACATCATGTCCTACTAAATTGGACTTCCACTGGAAAATACCTTTTCCTTTATTAACTCTTAAAGTCATAATTATCAATTTTTCCAAGTGGCCAAATGGCACAAATCTCCAAAATGACAGACTATGTCCACTGATAAAGTTGGAATGTATCACAGCACACACAAGCTTGAATGTGTGCATTCTTCCAACTATTTCTTGTTCAGCGTAAGTGGTTGCTTTCCTTCAGAAAGGCAAGTCGGTCTACATCTGGTTTTGACTTTAGGATGTGGAAGATTATCCTGATTACATTTCCCACACAGCTTCTACCATGTAACAATTTTTACAACTGGTACTGCTGGTACTATTTAGTGAAATGGATTGTGCTGAAGATGATGTGGAGAAGGCACAAGCCTTTAGCTACTCTTTTTTAGAGCAGCAGCTACTTGCAGTTACTCTTGGGCAATGCTAAGGTAGACACATTCCTTATGCCTCAGACAAACTCAGGGAGGCAAAATACTATTCCAAAGAGTGCCTCAGTAATGTGGGTCTTTAAAGGGACAATAAATTACCTGGGGTTTAAGCCCTCCTTCAGCATCTAGGGTAGCTCCATCCTACCAACCCTCCTAGTCCTTAAGGCTGATATTATCATTGTTTACCAGCTCTTATGTAACTTGTTTCTGCTCCTCACATGCATCACTGATTGCAACCTCAGAAAGAAAAGGGGAAACAAGAATAATAAATAAAAATAGAAAAAAACAAGTAAACTCCCTTGGTACAGGGGAACATGGAAACGGCAGGAGCTCCATGTAAAACCTTGCACGTGTAGTGACAGCATCCAGTGCTGGCAGCGGAACAAAGTATTGGACCACAATAAAAAGGAATTAAGGCAGGCACGCTAAAAATACCCCATTAAAAAAAGGTGTGTGTGTGTGTGTGCATATATTTAGATACGAATATATAAAAAGAGCCACCACCGTTGCCTGAGGGGGAACAGCCTGGGGCTGACGCGTTATTGAGTAAGAACCCCTCCGAAGGGTGTCATGCCCCCGCCACCCCGGGATGAGGTTCCTGTGTCCGTGCCTGCTATCCGCGGTGCCACACGCCGTGGCTCGCCGCTCCGGGGCATAAACAAACACGGCTGGAACAACAAAAGGCCGCGGTGGCAGCGGCCGGACCCCGCCGCCGGGGCGCAGAGCGGCCGGGCGCATCCCCGGTGCCGCCCGCCCCCCGCTCCGTTCCCACAGGGCTCCCCGCCCGCCCCCCGGCAGCTGCCATGTGTCTGCTCGAGTGCTATTAACACCGACTCGCCAAATCCCCCCCACGCCCGCTTCCCCTCCCCGGGCCATTTGGGGCATGCCCGCGCCCCGTGTTTACACGGCGGCGCCTTCGCGCGGGGCCTTTCTGTGGATGGCGCTGGCAGATGAGCCGGGGGAGGTGGAGGCTCCGCGCCGCGCAGCGCCCGCCGCCGGCTATAAAAGCCTCCGGGCCCGCGGGCGGCGGCGATAAGCGAGCGGCCGCGCACTGGCGGAGGATGGAGGGTGGCTGCCCCCGCCCGCTCTCGGCGGCGCTGCCCCCACAGGGCTACTCGCCCCTCTCCTCCTCCCGGTGCGGGGGGCGGCCCTGTCCGGCGCTGACGGCCCTGCCCTCGCCCCGCAGCCCTGCGCCCTTCTGGAGACCGTGGGTGCCCGCGCCGGCTGAGGCGGCCCGGCGGAGCCCCGGCCCCGCCGCGGTGAGTGGGGAGTGGCGTGGCGGAGCATCGAGCGCACTCGGCGGGCGGGGATGCTCGGGGAGGGCCCTGTGCCGTGCCGGCGGGCTGACCTCTGCTCTCTCCTCCGCAGCCTCACAGCCCCGGCGGGCTGGCGGGAGCCTCCCGAAAGCTGGCGCAGTACACGCACCCCGTCAGGTAAGTGGCAGTGCCCGGCCCCGCCGGTTCCTGCGGGGGGACCTCGGGGCGCCAGGGGTCCGTGGCGCTGCGCGGCCAGGAGAGAGTCCCTCGCTTGCCAGTGTAGTGTCGTAGCATTAGGTCTCCCGCCCCTTTTGTTTCCACCCGTATATTTATGTAGATATTAAAGCGCCTTGGGAATGAATTGGCCGTCTACGTGTTTTTTAACAGACAGATCCTTGGGCAAATGATTGCCAGGATTTGGTATTTAATATATTTGAGTTCTTGATGTGCCTCTGTGGTTTGAGACTTAAGACGTATTACACAGTTATGTGGGTGTTTTTTGGTGGTAGTGGAGTTGGCTGAAGCACCCTGTTACTTATTCCCGTGCCCACGATTAAAAAAGGCACGGGGCTGTAGTTCCTAGGCTGTGCTGCTGCGCAAAAAATCCAGCGCCCTCCCACAGCAAATAAGCAGGTGGAGGCGTGGGAGAGTGGCAGGAAGAGAAGGTATGCACTGGCTAAACCACCATTGCCCAGGAAAATACTTGTGTAACTGCTGCTTTAATGATGAAGGCAATGATAGTATCTGCACTGTCAGTTCTGAAAAGGAAATAAAAGAAAATAACAGCAGTTGAATCTGTAGGAGAGTCTGTATTCAGAAATGCTGCTAGGTGTTGCAAGATGCTTAAAATAATTGCACAGGTAGTTTTTCCAGACAAGAAGTGGCTTTCTTTCAAATCTAGGCTCTCATCCTTCAAATGGTGATGCACTAGCTAAGCAACTGTACGGGCAGACTTCACAGTGACAGCTCCAATGCTTAGGTTTGAGTGAATGCTGGGAACATTGGGAATGGCGACCTGTTACAAAGCCAATGTCAGTGACTTTGTGCTGCCAAGGAAGCAGTGTTCTGTTAAACAGTAGCCTAAAAAGTATTTCTTGTAATTGCTAGAAAGCTGTCTACTTCTGTTTCTTCATGCATTTCTATTTTAAACAATCTGCAGTCAGCATTTCATTATGTTGTAACTGTGCTAGTCTCTTGGCTCTTGGGACTTCCTTGGTCTATTCCTCCTAATTCCAAACTGTAAGCAAAAGAGGACACTAGTTGAAAAGGAACAGGAATTTGGAGTATATAAATTGCAATATATTGTCATTGGCTGATAGCCAATGCTGTGATCTCATCAGCATATTATGTTAATTTCTGAATACAACACAGACTGCTTTAAAATCTGCATCCGTGGGACATCTTTATTATGGTGTCTGTAGATTGTTTTTGGAAAGACAGATGAAATACCAAGGTCTGATCACCCCTAGACCATTATCATTCCTTTGAATTTTACAATGGTGTGAAACAAGTATCAACAACTACCTAGGCTGGGGACCTTCAGTAAGAAAACTACTAATTTGATTCAAATGTTTTTTTGATCGTGTTTGATGCCAATTATATTCCCTATGAATAGTTCCAGTAGGGGCAGTACAGTTAATGAGGTACTGGAGAGGGAAGTTCCAGATGCACAGTCTTGGGCTTTCATAGCTTTGCTGCAAAACTCGCACTCTAAATAATCTTTTTCTCTTCAGATGAAAATAAGATTTTTTTTCTTAATTGATTTAGAAAGCAACTTGGCAATTGAGCATGTAAGGAAAAGCTCTATAGGATGCTTGTTTTAATAGAATTTCACTTTGGTTTTTTGCATGTCCCTCCATGTAAAATAAGCACATCTATTGTATACTTGTTTCAGACTATTTTGGCCCAAATCAAGGTGCTATGATTACTTGTATCAGGAAGCTGAAGCACTTCTGAAAAACTTCCCAGTTCAGGCTACAATTTCCTTTTATGAAGACTCGGATAGTGAAGATGATGAAGATCAACTGGAACAAGATTCAGGAACAGAATCAGGTTGCTGACTGCAGGGAAGACTAACGCTACTTCTCAGACTTAATTTAAACTTAATATAAATATGTATTATAGTATTTTTAAAGATAATTTATTTCTATGTAAGTTATTCTTAATAAAACTGAGATGCCTTGTAATTTTATCCTTTTTCCTTGGTTTCTTTCCTGTCCTGGTTTAAGTGGGGAAGGCATTGATTAGTATTTTTCTGTCTGAGGTCTTATAGTTTGTAGGTCATAAGCTGAACACCAACTTTTGAAGCAGAGAACAGATGCCTTATTTTGAAGGGCTCTATGGTTGTGACTTTCTCAAAGTCTGAGGACACAAGGAAAGCTTGTCATTGTGATTTAGTAGGCTCCATATGGAAGTGTATCAAGGAATCATTGGATTAAGTATTCCAATTGTGCGGTGCCTGCTGTTACAACCGTTTCAAACACAGAGAAGAGAAACAATACAGCTGTTTTTGAAACGGAGAAAAGAGTCCAAATTCTAATCTAGTTCTTGTGTAGAAGAGTTTGCCTCACATCACTTTTGTTCTCATGTATATGTGCTGTGTTCTTATACATAAAAGTGAGTTTTACACTGCATTTGTTTGTAAAGTGGACATCAAGAAAGGAGAAAAAGGTCTGAGTTGTTATAATAGTTAGTTGGTTTTAATAATTGAAACAAAGCTGCACCGTGAAGGCCAAGGCCCCTAAAAGAACAACAAAACAAATCCAAAGCTTTAAATTAAAGGCAGTGCCTCTGTCAGGTAGCTCCTGTGTATTTACCTGGACATGCCCTTGCCTTGTGTGTGCAGCTGCAGGCCGCGCTGCCTCAGTATGCCAGCGCTACTCAGGGAGCGCTTGCCCCGTGCTCCCCGGGCCCGCACCCGGAGCCTGCCCACACATTCAGAGCGCGGGCTACACCGGCTGTGTCCGCCACAGCCTTCCGGCCTAAGCACCAGCGCTGGGACACCTGGACGGAAAACCAATCCAGGGGCGTGCAGCCCCTCGCCCCCAGGGTGGGTACGCGCTGCTTCGTGCCCACAGCGATGTCCGATCCCGGCCGGTCTCCCCGGCACCGCCCCCGAGCCGAAGCCGCCGCTCCCACTCCCGGCCCGGCGGCGGCCCCGCCCGCCGCGGCGGAGCCTGCGCGCTGTGCCCCAGCGCTCCGCCCGCCCGCCCGCGGGGGCCTGGCTGCGGCCCGGCCCGGCACGATGCTCAACGTGCCGCCGTCGGCCTTCCCCGCGCCCGGCTCCCAGCAGCGAGCGGCAGCGGGTGCCCGCAGCAAGGTACGGGCGGCTCTGCCGCTGTTGGTCGCTTGCGGGGAGGTGAACGGGCCCGCCTTTTTCCCACTGCGGCGGCGGCTGCCTGGCCTGGCCCCGCCCGGCCGAGCTGCGGTGGTCTCCGGTCGGTTCCCGGTCGGTTCCCGGCTGCAGCTGGGGCAGGGCTGATGCCGGCCGCCCCCCTCCACGGTGGGGTTTCGGGCGAGGGCCCGGCTCGGCTGCGCTGCTGGACAACATTTGGTACTTCTGGTTAGAGAGGGCGGGGGTGACAGCGCTTCCGGCACTTCCTGCCCCGGCTGTGCCTGCTGTGCAGCGATGGAGGCTTTCACCTTGGAATTACTGCGTGCAGCTCATGCTTTATGTGCTGGATCTTCGTCCTTGGAGGGGTTTTGAGAACACTTGTTGTCTAGAGACCGTTTTTGGAAAGCAGACTTGGACTAAAGTAGCTTTAAGAAATGTTAGTTTATGTACGCTTCAGTTTTTTTGCTTCTGTTTTTCCTGTGGTTTTGTAAGACTGCAGTTCTTTAACCCTGTTTCCTGTTGTTAAAGCTTGGATCAAAAGGGTTCCCAAACTGTGGTCTTACTTGTTTGCTATTTCTTTAAATGCTTTGAAAATGCTCGGAAAATAAAGGTTCTGCAGCATGGGTGTGCTTCCTGCAAGGAATGCAAATGTGGTGTTGTAAATTGTGATTCACCGAGTTGGTATTTTTTAGAAACAGACATTCAGTGGGTCTCCATTACTCACTAGGTGATGTTGAAAAGGAAGGTGTTAGATACCTTGAAGATCTTGTTCTGCCTTTCAGGACAGGCAGGCCATGGCAATACTTCTCTGGAAAGCTACTAGACTTCTGTCCCAGCTTTCTCTGGGTCAGGCTTCCAGTTGCTGTAGGGCTTGTGAAAAGTCTTAATGAATGCTGTGAAGGCGAAACTTGTCTTACCTGACCATGATTTTTAAATTGCCTTTCTTTATTGCTCATAGTTTTTCAGACAGTATCACAAATTATTTGCCACCACAGGCAGACTTGGTGTCTTCAGTTGCTTTGGGAAGAATCAGCTGAATGTTTGCTGCTGTTTAGTAATTTCTGTGTCACTACCCAGAACACTCACTTAAGCACCCTTTCTACTGAGTAGGGCTCCCAAATATCAGTGAATAATATGAGTTGTGTTATTTCTCTTTTGTTTTTGTCTGAGCCCTCCTATGGAGCTTAGAAAATTGTATTCTTAGAATGGCTTTTTCTTCCTTTAGAGGTTGAAGTTGTTTGTGTATTTGTTATTTTTCAGGTACCTTTAAAACCAGGAAGGAGTCTTATGGATTGGATTCGGCTAACTAAAAGTGGGAAGGACTTGACTGGTTTGAAAGGGAGGCTGCTTGAAGTCACTGAAGATGAGCTCTCTAAACACAACAAAAAGGAGGACTGCTGGATATGTATAAGAGGTTGGTTGCTGTGACATTTTTTCTGCGTTTTTTTCCTGGTTTCTCCTTTCTGTACTTAAAGAAGAAGCAATAAAACTCAAAAAACAAGAATAAAAGCCATGCTCCAAGAGAAATTACGCATCTCCTGTGTTTAGGCCAGGTGTAATCTTGACATACTTTGGCATAACTTCAAGTAAGAGATTTTGTGTTACAAAGAGATTTTGTGTGATTTTCTTTGCTTTCAAGCCTTTCAAAAGAAATCGTCCAAATTGGCATGTTCTATACCTATTTTATAGCTGCCTACGAAAATAATAAAAGACAAGATTTTAGGTAATGTATCAAATAAAAAGGACTTAACAAGAAAACAGGGCTTTGAAAATGCTGACATGTACACTTGTCAGTCTTGGACAGTTTATTATTTTGAGCAGTTAACTATTTTTAAGGATTGCTTTAGAGCATCCAAAACCATAAATATTAAAAATACTACTTAAACCTGGAGAATGGTCTTTAGGAAATAATTGTGAAAGCACATGTACTATTTCATAAAACTTTGTAGTGCAAATGACAGTTGCCAAGCAGAGCAAATGTAATCTCTGACTACAATGACAAATACCTGTGGTGACTATGCAATTCAATTTCTGATATTATTTTAATGAAATTTTAGCTCAGAAGTTGAATCATATGTTATACGTTTAGCAATGTGTGACGGTGGCCTGGAGCAATAGCTGTGCCTAGAAGAGTATTTTTGGAGTTGCAAATGAAGTTCCTACTTGTCCTACAGAAAGGAGCAAAACATTTGCCCTGCAGTTTAGTCATTTAGAGGCTAAAATACACTAATATCACTGTGAATTTATTAGGAGGTAACGCAAATTTCTATGAACATAGAACCGCTCTTTCTACAGAAATGTCCCATTAGTGTCTCTGATCTTCTTAATCTCTTAGTGATAACATTGATCTGGTAAGGATCAGCATTGATATTTAATAAAATGTCATGTCTGAACTTCTGCAAAAGAAAGTTAAGAATTTCTGTGTGAAGGTGATTGTATTATTGTTGGCTGTTAAAGGTGATGAGGGTGAAAGTAAAGGTAAAATGTTATTCAATACTGGCCTTTGAGCAAAATAATAGGGTTGTTAATTTCCTGTGCTGCAGTTTCATGTGCTAGTAAAGCTACAGTAGGAGGAGAGATAAAGAAACCTTGTCTCCTATGTTCATTGGTTCATTTTTCACCATGAAAAAGGAACATCTACTGCAGAACAGAATTACTGCCTAAAGATGCTTCTGTTTTCTTTTTAATCTCATTTTACCTTTACTGCATCTCTGAGGCTGGTTTTTACAAGAACTCCATCAAGTTGCCTCTGTATCTTTCCTTAAATTTTTCCAGGTCTGCCCTTTCTGTGTTCTCAGATGACCAGTGAAAAAGGCATCATAACCAAAAATGACAGTAGCCCTCATATGTGGACATGTAGTAAAAGAATATAATTATGGAAAAGCTAAATTAGGTCTCTGCATTGGTAGTTAGACTGTGTCTCTAAAAGAAACAGCAGAAACCCATGAGTGCAATGTGAAGTAAAGGAAGAACAGGAACTAACTTGCTTCAAAACCCCAGTGTGATCAAAGAAAGGTGTCATATAGGGCACAAATTTGTACATAGAGGGGGGTTCAGGGGAGTTAAAAATGCATGAAGGGTGTATAAACGATATATTTCTTTTGCTCCAGCAAGTTTGGTGATAAATTTGAGTAATATTCAGGAGGCCGTGGCTATGCAGAATCTTATAATTTATTGTGTGCAGTAATCATTGCTGCACACAAGATGGCACAGTGAATACAGCTATCAGAAGAGCAGGTTGGTAAAGTGTGCAAAGATCCTTCCTTTGTTATTTACTGGGTCTTTATTGTTGGCTGGGATGGTTGTTCTTGCCAACTAGGATTGCTCCAGATATGTCTGCCCTAGGCTCAGTGCTGAATGCCTTTCTCTTCTTCTGAAGTAATTAATGTACAATTACTAATGTCTTCAAAGCTTTTTCTTCAAGCACTGGCACAGTTCTGTTTTTGGTAGCTTCCTGTTTTGAAATATCTTCAAATATTAATGCAGGTAGGGATGCAATGATCACGTTAGCAGCAATATGTCTGCAGTTAAATCTGTTTATAGTAGCATTCTTCAGGCTCCAATAAGCCAGTTGCCTAGCAACAATAATTAGCCCTCATCATTTCAGACCTGTGAAGAAACATTGTTTTATGTCGCTGGAGGTGTAGGAACAATGCTGAGCCCTTTTACTGGGACAGGTACAGCCAGAGTTGTAAGCCTTTAATGAGCACAAGCTGTGTTAAGTTTCTTATATTGCTGAATCTGAAGAATGGAAGTTTTGTTGCTGATAGTGACAGTATTCCCTTGTGTGGGACAGTTCATTCCTGTAGGCATTTCATTCCATGGTGGTGGGGTGGTACCGGAACGACTATGACAACACTTCAGGGAGAACTTAATTGGAAGGGAAACTGGAAACCATTTTGTGCACTAACTGGTTCAATTTTGTCTCTTTTTAAATCTGCCTGTGGTACTTTTACCCTCTAGCTAGGGTACATCATAATCAATTTCTAGGTTGAAGTCTTAACCCAAGGCAAGTGGTGTGGCATCTGGCATCTGTTGGACTGGCATCTTCATGTAATAAGATACCTCTTGTGCTCTATACGATTGTGTCACTTATCACAGAATCACAGAATCACAGAATTTCTAGGTTGGAAGAGACCTTTAAGATCATCGAGTCCAACCCATGTTCTAACACCTCAACTAGATCATAGCACCAAGTGCCACATCCAGTCTTTTTTTAAACTCTTCGAGGATGGTGACTACCACCTCCCTGGGTAGATGATTCCAGTATTTGANACTGGACGCAATACTCCAGGTGAGGCCTCACCAGTGCTGAGTACAGGGGAAGAATGACCTCCCTGCTCCTGCAGGCCACACTGTTCCTGATACTGGCCAGGATGCCATTGGCCTTCTTGGCCACCTGGGCACACTGCTGGCTCATGTTCAGCCGACTGTCAACCAGCACCCCCAGGTCCCTTTCCACCTTTATGTTTCTGTTTTTGTGAAGTCATACTGTCTGTTCCAATTATGCCTACTGTTTGCTAGTACACTCTTTAATTTGTGCTATCCTTTCCATTATTTTTGGAGACAGGAGTGGTTGTAGAAATGCTGCTCATATGCTTTTATATTCTGTTTTCTTCAGGATTTGTATATAATGTCACGCCGTACATGGAATACCATCCAGGTGGTGAGGATGAACTAATGAAAGCAGCAGGAACTGATGGTACAGATCTCTTTGATCAGGTGAGAGCAACTGGCAGCAAATGACACTTGCTCACCATACTTGAAAAATGGATGTTTTGCCATTATTTTTAGGGCATTTCCATGGAAATGGTGATTTGAACTTTTTCAGTCCCAAGGAAAGGCAGCAGGTCCCTGCTCAGAATGACACTTACATGTGCTGGAAGAGACATGTAGTTTAAACTTTGTATCAAAAGACAGTAATGAAAATGTTACTTTATGTTGTTAGAATTACACTTCAATTAGCTTTTTTTTAGCAGAAACGGCTATAAAGCTTGCAACAATTTGAGATACCACCTTCATAATAAATTGCTTCAACGACTGCTGTTGTTGGAGAAGCCTATTTTTCTAAGAGCTTTCTCTTTTTGAAAAAAGCTTGTAGAATTCTTTGTCTATTTACTTGGCAGCTGCATTATCAGAAAAAATGCTGGAGCTTCTGTTAACTTTAACTGGTGAACAACTCACAAGATGACAGTTGGTCTCTTATTTGTTTACTATTTCTCTAAATGCTTTGAAAATACTCAAAGACTCTGAAGCATGGATGTGCTTTCTGTAAGGAATTGCAAACTTGGTGTTGTAAAATGTGATTCACTTAGTTGGTATTTTTTAGACATTCTGTGGGTCTCCATTACTCACTAGGTTTATCTGAGAAACTGCAAAAGATCAGAAAACAAATCTCTCTTTCTGAAAGGAAATATGTTACCTCTTTACATGTCATGCATCAGAATATGTTATGCCTTCATTTGCAAATATTTTTAACATTGTAAATAAAGATGGATAATGTTTTAGCTTCGAGTCCTTTGTTTTGCTTTGTTAGTCCTTTCACAAATGAAGTGTTGGTTTTGGGCATAATTCTTTTATTTCAAGAAATTTCTAGTATTGAGTACCCAGTATCAAGTTGGGGCTTGGAATTATGTTGCTGGGTCATTATATGATGTCCTTGAAAACAAAAGTCTTGAAAACAAAAAATCAGGTGTATTAGGGGAAGCCCCTGTAGTTAAGTTCAGATGTACACTTGCAGCTTTTTAATTTTTTGCCATGGGAATGGAAGCAGGTTTAGATCCTGAAAATATGCTTTTCACTTCTATTGTTTCTGGCTTATGACTTTCCTGTTACTGGAGGTGTTTGTTTTCCCCTCTGCTTTAGCATTCTATGTCTGTCAGATAGTATTTTTTTTAAGAGCTTGGTGGATTGCTAGTATTCCCCAAATTTCTGGAAAAATTAACTGTCATTCACAATCCTTCATTTCTTTCTGTTACCTGTATATGAGGAAACTACAACTTGTTGATGGGATTCTTTATCTCATCTCCTTAGCTAGTCCAGTTGAAAGTTTTTATTTTTAAATCTAGGTACCATTCAAATTTGTCATGCAACACTTTGTTTCCTTTTCTTTTCTTGTGATGTTATCCTGGATGCTTTATCAGAATTCGCTTTTCTGCCATCCATTTCCTCTACAAGTTCTCAGTTCTGGTCTGTAAAGCTACTGCTTTTTCTTCACTTTATTTTACTTTCTTAAATAGGGAGTTTCCAAATGATTCAGTGATAGTAAGACAGAAGCAAACAGAAATACACCAGCTTGGTAGGAGGTGTTTGTCTTAACTATTATTTTTTTTGTTTGTTTCCTTCATCCTTTTTCCCTTTACTTGTCTAAACAAGACTAATAAGTATTGTGATAGTGACAAGGTCTTTGTTCTGTTAGTTGTGTAGCATGCATCATAAAAATGCTGTTCTGAAATATATTCTGTTAAGGTTATGATGTTCAGATACTGCAAACCATAAATGAGTAAATTAAACTATTGTTACTTTTTTCATAATCCTATTGTTTCACTTAATGACATGATATCTGTAGTAGTAAAAATAAGTACTGACTGATGTGATAGTGACTTCTAATGTGTTTAAAAATAATCTGCTAAATGAATTATATTAGTCAATATACAAAAATGAACTTTTCTATTTCAGTGCATAGAACAACATAGTAAGAATTCCAAATTTTATGAAAAATATTTTGTTAATGTAGGTTCATCGTTGGGTCAATTACGAATCAATGCTGAAGGAATGTCTTGTTGGGAGAATGGCTGTCAAGCCCATTGCTGTTCCAAAAGGTGAGTTGCTTTAAGAATGAAATATTGTCTATTATACTTTATTCAAAAATTATTTGGAAATTATGAGAAATCCTAAATCACCTCATATTTTTGAGGAGAATCTCTATTCTTGCATAGAGTTGAAGGCTTTTGTGTATATTAATTTTTTACACCAGATACCTGAAGATGAAATTGTTGTATAATTGAAGACTTTTAGTAATGTACTGCTGTGTTTCTTCTTTTGTTTTTAGTCATTAGAAAACAGCTGTGCATGTGTGTTGTATGTTTGTGTATATAGAAAAGACCTATTACTGTCCTGCCATCCCTCTTTTTTCTTCTGATCCCAGAGGGAAAACTGTCATAGGCAGCTATCATATTGAAATAAAAGTCAGTATTTTCAATCTGGTGATTTCAGCCCCTTACAAACATCTGGCAAGTTGCATAAATGTTGACTTATTTGAATACGCTTTGTGGTCAGTTATTTTTTCCAGAGGTCCTTTCATTTGAATTTACCTTGAGAAAATTTTGCTGAAACGATAGACTCTTCTGAGCCAGGAGAGCAAGAAATGTAGCATAGTCTTAGAATGCAGGTGTTGGTTTCCAGAAACTTTAATCTTCAGTCTGTTTTTTGGTTTGTAGGCCACAGCCAAAATTTCCTATACCTGGCAAGCAGACACTGTTACTCAGTATTGACCCTTAGCAAAACTGCAGTGAAAACGTGAAAGGATTAATGATTACAACTATTTTTCTCCAATTCTGTGGCATACATAGTTCACAATTTCAGCTATCTGGTCATCTTCAGCTCCTGAAGAAGTGCGCTGCATGCTTGCTTAATACTTGGATAACATTGTCTTAACAGTTAAGTTGAGTTTGGTCTTTGTGTGAAGTGGAATAGTATTTTACATCTCCGTATGCTAGGTAGCTAATTCCAGTGTGGAACTTTTAAGGTAAGTGCCACAAAGTATGGAGAAACCTCAGCAGCATAGCTGCCTCACTGAGTTGAGGCATTACAGAGACATTACTGCTACTCTGTCAACTGACTTAGAAATTTAAAAGTAAGCATGCATTTTGTTGATTTTATTAATCTAACTTTTCTGCGACTGGAAGGAATTCTTGTTACAGCCAGTCAGTAAAACATAAACATATCTTCATCCCTGCTGGCTCTGGCAATCCATTTTCTGCTGTTCCCTTCTTCTGCTTTATTTCTTAATAGGACTGTCTATTTTGCTGTAGTAAAATTTTCAGGATAAAGGTTGTCAACTATATACAACCAGTTCTGTTGCCTGTCGCTTTTAACCATTTCAGAGTTGAAAAGACTTAATTTTGTTAATAAAGAATCAAACTGGTAACAGAACTACAGAGTCATTTAGGTTGGAGAAGACCTCCAAGATCGAGTCCATTTTTTGAACAGCCACCACCTTGTCAACTAGACTATGGCTAAGTGCTGTGTCCAGTTATTCCTTGAACATATCCAGGGATGGTGACTTCACCACCTCCCTGGGCAGCCTGATACAATACTTGACAGCTCTTTCAGGGAAGTTCTTCCTGATCCCTAACCAGAACCTCCCCATGCACAGCCAGGAGGTTGACCCCCACCTGGCTACACCCTCCTTTCAGGGAGCTGTAGAGAGCAGTAAGGTCCCCCCTCAGCACCATCTTCTCCAGGCTAAGCAACCCCAGCTCTCTCAGCCACTCCTCACAGAATTTACCCTCCAGACTGTTCACCAGCTTTCTGGCCCTTCTCTGGAACACTCCAGCACTGGACTTGCTGAAATCCTTCACTCTAAGATTCTCAAGGTTTACTTTGATTCCTGTGGGGTTATATATCCTCCTCCTTTGAATTATCAAAAAGTGATTGACTTACCTCACTATTAGCCAGCAATAATTCTAGTCTTTTATCTTTTGAGACCATATTCTGCAAAGTTTGCAGTTCAGAATAGAAGAGTAAATTACTAAGTAAAGGTGCTTGTTTTTAGTAGAGGATTAAATGGGTCCCGTAAGTATAGAAGGAAGACAAGACTTCAAATTATGGATTACATTGCTTTCTTTTTGTGACGGAGAATGAGTGTTCAGCAGCAGGATGACCATTAATATTTGCTGTTTGGTGCAATCTCAGTACAGAGCAAGGAAGGCAGATGTAGGTTTGTTAGGGCATTGCTGGAAGATTTGTGGTTTTTTACCTTAGGGTATTTTTCCTGTGGTGTGGTGGTTTCTTGGGAGATGGTACAATGGTTTGCTTATGAACTGCTTAAAGAAGCTGAAGTTGTCCTTGCGCACTCTATGTTGGGGATTTTTGAGGAAGAAGAGTCTTTTGAAAATGCTGGTAATAGTTAATGTTTTGTCAACTTGTATTTTGAGAATGCTGCTTTATGCTGTGGTGGTGACTAATAGGAAATTCTGAAGTGTCCCTTCTGTAGTGTTACAGTGGATCTTTGCTCTGAAGCATGTGGTGTTTGTACTTGCTGAGAAGGCCAGTGCCATACCTAGGTATATAAAGGATGATTTCAGAATCTCCCTCAGCAAACCTGTACAGCATGAAACTGCTTGCTGTCTCTTCAGGGTGCTCAGCTGTAAACATTAGCACAGTCTGAAATATTTTAATACTGCTGGTGTTTCCAGAGACACTGGTTAGTGTGTATAGTAACATAATCCCTATGTTACTTTAGTGGTTACTTGGGAGTCAGAATGCATGTTGTATTGTTGTTAATTCAACAAGATTAGACTGAGAGCTGTGATGTCATCCAAGGAAGAGAGGTAGGGCTCTGCCTTCGAGGTATCTCAC